>JADRCD010210311.1:22101-35978 GCA_019843815.1 Montemys delectorum
TCTCTCTCTCTCTCTCTCTCTCTCTCTCTCCCTCCCTCCTTTCCTCCTTCTCTCCCTCCCTCAGTATGCTTATGTATGTGTATATGTGTGTGTGTATGTGTGTTTAAGTGTGTGTGTAAGCAAATAATTCTGTGGGTATACAAGACAACTTTATCTACAGTATTTATCGAACCATTTGTACAAGTAGCATTATCATTTGGAGCAGAGTGTTTTTCCTATGTGTCTCAATAATATCCATTCAGTCTTACCAAATATATATATATATATGTCCAACACATCACAGACGTGAGCGCGCGCACACACACACACACACACACACACACACACACATACACACACACACACATGCACATGCACGCACACACACACACACACACATACACACACACACACACACACATACACACACACACACATTCTAATCAACTTGAAGGGTTGATCTTAAACACTTCAAGCTTAGCTGTTGCCCTCCTTGGGGTGAACAAAAATACAGATATTATTAACAAGAAATTTCATTGTTTTCATCAGAGTTTCAGAGTAGATTTAAAACTCTTACCACCCAAAACATAAGAGAGATTGTTTACAGGAAGTATGCCAGTTCTGTAGGGAGGGGATTGAACCCAGTCTTGCTCTGTAACTCAGGCTGTCTTTCAACTCTTTGTTTTATACCTAGCTCACAACAATACTTACGTTTTCCTCTCTCCTTGTTTTATCTTTCCCCTTGAAGAATCCTTGACCCTCTGGATCATATGTAAGGGCTATCCAGTTAAACTGCTTTTCTAGAAATGTTAAATATGAAGCATAAGAATTTATTTTGTTTTATCCTTAAAAGGTGTGAATCCATCTCGTAAAATTGTATGCATGGTGATCCCAAAAGTGAAGTTGCTTAGCATCCTCATCCTTCTGTACCCTCCCTATCCCACCTATAAAGATGATATTAATTACAGGTGTACCAGACCTAGATGCATCCCTTCCCTAAACCACAGGAGTTCACCAAAGAACACACTTTTGTTCCATAGGAGGAAGCGCAGCCAAAATTATTCAGAAGGAAAATGAGGGCTGTTTGATGTTCGATTTTCATTTTCATTTGTATTCTGATCACACAGTCTTATCTTCAAGTTGTATAATTTTACCTCTGTAATAACTTCAGATGATACAAGAGGCTGTGCCAGTGTCCTCTCTACAAAGAGAAGAGGGCACAGGGTTAGGCCAGAATTGCTTATCTTGCATTTCTCATGAATTAAAAAAAAAAAAGAAATCTTTAAAAAAAGCTCAGTCAGAGAGGCAGTGGGCAGTTTCCCAGGTTAGATTCTTACCAAACAGAAGAACCTTTCTAAGCAGACCCTGCACCAGAGTTTCCCACTCTGTGGGACAACGTACAAAACAACCCCCACCACCACATTCCCACTTTTGCAGCTGCATTATCTTGCTCTTTTCACAGGAATAGCTAGGATTCTCTCACCTTTTCCACCCCCTTTTTGGATGAGCACACCCAAAGTCTATTCTCAAATAGGTATCAACATCAATGTTTCCCCCCTGGAGAGCACAGTGTGGTCAATTATCCCTTGATGGTTCTGGGAAAAATAGCTATGTATAATGAAAGTGCTTCAGCTAGCTTGGAAAGAGATCATTTTAGGTAATCTCTGCAGCTTCTGCAAGTCTCTTATGATATTCCCCAAATCTAATCATCTTCCATATTTTGCCCACTTTCCTGAACAGCAGTGTGTGTGTGTGTGTGTGTGTGTGTGTGTGTGTGTGTGTGTCTGTTCCATTAGCATTAATGGGAATTGGGAGCACTTACGAGGATGCAAGCTTTTCCCCCAGAGATGTAATTTTGTGCATTAAGATATCAAAACACAAGAGGATATGCATTGAAATGTGGTGGATTTATATGATTGGCCCCATTAACACTAATGGGAATGAGGTGGTGTGTTCCCATCACACCGACAGGGCAGATGGACAGACCCTGGTACCTCAGGAGGCCCAAGCTTGCAGATGACCTAACCCTTGCATGTAGTTAGCTATCCAGCTAGATATATTCAGCAGAGACTCCTGAGTGAATACAAATTCCAGCTCTTTACCCTGATTGCCATCAGTCTTGGGTGTGGCTTTAAATGACTGTATAAGATTGACACCATAAACCACATTGTAATTGTCAGGCAAAGCCATTTATATTACAACTTTAAATAATACAAGCATCAGAGATGTCTGTTTTCTTAGAGAGAAGATGGATAATCTTGACCAACAAATATCTCTGCCTGCTATATGCTTAAACTCCATAACAGATAAGCGATCCCTGTCAGGGGCCAACTGTGCTTTCCACCCTTAGAGTAAAATCACATTAAATTACCTTTTGGCGCTTTTTTTCTGCTGTACTTTAGGATACCTTCTTCTGACTGAATATGTTTGATGCTTAATATTTTCTTGATTACACAGCCTCAATATCCCAAGACATAATAATAGAAAGCATAGCACATCTTAAAGAAGATAACATGGTCAAAATTATATGCTATGTGTTCTTATTTGGCATGGAGCAAAAAAACGTGAATACAAGAAAAATAAGCAGTAAACTTAGCAATTAAATGCACAGAGTTAGATAGCCCTGGATTTCAATCAAATGCTGAATGTGTAATTTCGATTTGGTGGTTTCTATCTACCATCTACCTACTTACACACCCACAAACTAATCTTTCATGTAATGAGGATGCACATTTTGGATTGTTGATAAACATTGGAGCAGTTATTGATGGCCATAATAATGCTGCACTCAACCACTATCTTAGTCTCTTTCTTTATTCAACTCTGTTAATAAGTAAATACTATTCTCTTTGTACATTAGTGTGTATAACTTTATGATGAGTCGATTAAGATAGATTATTTCAAAATACCATACAAATATTTGTCTAAGTATGGAATCATGTAGGAGTTATCTCTTTACAAATAGCATTTAGGTTTAGCTCACTAAAGAAGATAGATTTTTAAGCTCAACCTGGAGGCATATGAATAAAGTCTCAAGCCCTGAAATGTTGAAGTAGGAGTGGCATTAATTTGAGACTAGCCTTGGCGTAATGGGAAAAAAAAAATCAAATCAAAAACAAAGAAAAGTTTTGCAATTAAGTACTAAAAGAGAGATTCCTTCAGGCACACCTTTGAAGGGAAATACAAAGGTGGGGCCTGGAAGAACTTCAAGTCACTCAGCAGTTCAGTTAGTTCCAATTTTAAGTTTAAACTGAGTCCCACAACTGCAGGCATTTATTCAGAGCAGCTTGTATGGGTAGAATGGGAGCAAGCAGCCCATAAAGGTATGCATCTGTCTCTCACACAAAATACAGACTACAGTGAAAGGGGACATCTTCTTATGGAGACACATTCATTCCCAAATGGGACTTGGTGAACAAATTCATATTCCTGCTTTCCAGTTTTCCAAATGCTTTCCAGATGCATAGTCTCAAGCTTTTCCTTCTCTGGAGACAAACAAAATGCCAAAACAAAAGCAAAAGCAAAACCTTCTCAAGCTACATAAGTGCACTAACAAAGGGAGGAAGTTTGCTCACTCCTCCCTCCTCCCTCAGCATCTGACAAGAAGTCTGTGTTCCAGAGCTGAGAAGAGGGCTGCCACTACACGAGTCACTGCTGACATTATCTGTGAACCCTTATTTAAGTCAGTGTTTCCTTCTCAGTTTGCTGAGAGAGATGGTGACTATGACGGGGTAACTTTAGCAAAAAGGTAGCCAGGAGTTCAAGCGCAGCATTTTTGCTCCTCTTGTGACTTTGAACGAATTGTGTCACTGACTTTTCCTTGGTCTTATAACACTCAAGAACATCCTTTTGGGCATGTGTTCTAAGTCAACTATCTCTAAGACAAGGATTTATATTCAAGTGATTTACTGAGGAACTACTCTCAGGAACGTGTAACACAGTGGTTTGAATAAGAATGGCCCCAAAGACTCACTTAGGAATGGTTGGTCACTACTTGGTGCAACTGTTTTGAGAAGTATTGGAAGGTGTGGCCTTGTTGGAGGAGATATGTCAGTGGGGATAGGCTTTGAGGTTCCAAAAGCTTATGTCCCTCCATGAATTTCTCTCTCTCTCTCTCTCTCTCTCTCTCTCTCTCTCTCTCTCTCTCTCTCTCTCTCTGTGTGTGTGTGTGTGTGTTCAACTTTCAGATTAGAATCTACTGCTCCAGCTCCATGCCTGCCTGTAATCATGCTCCTCCATGATAGACATGAATTTACCTATTGGACTCCAAAGAAGCTCCCAACTAAATACTTTCTTTTATAAGTTGTCTTGGTCACAGTACCTTTTCCCAGCAATAGCAAAGTAACCAAGAAAAGTGGAAGAACAAGAAGAAGCCAGATGAGATAGGAAGAATATTCAGTTAAATTCCAGAGTCAGTCTGGTCCCAAGCAAAGCTCTAGAGTGAAACTGTACAATACAAGTGAGCTGAGCTCTCTTTTCAATACTAATCCATGTTAACTAAGATGGACTGCCTTGTCCTTCAGGAAGGCACAATACATACCATAGCAGTCTATTTGAACTCTAATCTCTTGACTATTAAATGATAAAGTATATAGTTTTCTTCAGTCACACATATAAGGCTGTCTATAAAATGATTGTTAAGTCTTCTTTAAGTAATTGAGCTGAGTTTTAAAGCTTCACACATCTACCCAGAGAAAAGCCTCAGGGACCAATTTGACTGAGGAAAGTCCACTTTGACTCTTTCACCTAAGATCCTAGGAGTTATTGAAACGTCAAAAGCAGGCTTATATGCTAGGTGGTCAGGTACCTGTATATTTTTTGGGTGGTAGTTCTAATTCTAAAGTGAATTACTTCTAAAGCAAAATCTTAAACATGAGCATTATTCTGTGTGAGTTTTTGGGAGTTATTTTTTAATAAATGTATAGATATAAATGATTAACAATTCAAAGCTGTCACTGCCTGTGGCTGTTTTCATATTTGCAAGCACAGTTGAATCAGCAAAACAATACTCCACACTGACAAGATAGTGTTGCATTTTTTGTTGAAAGCAGATATGGAATATGAAAAATCTTACATTCTTTCAGTATAACCCACATTGAATCTAGGGTTTTGTTTATGGTAGACAAACACCCTACCAGTTAACTAGACTCGTTACTACTTTGCTATATATTTTTTGCATGTGCATACGTGTGTTATGTATATGTATATGTGTCAGTACAGATTGTGAGAGGGTGAGTAGATTGAGTTGATGTGTGTATGTGTGTGTGTGTATATGTATATGCACATATGCAATTTGTCTAGTCTAGCTCTCTAGATTCCTACGGGATTCTTTATCTCTGTCTCCCCAGTGCCAAGGTTATAGACAAACAACTGAGACCATCAGAGCTTTACATGGGTGTTAGAGATCTAAACTCTACTCTTGTATAGTAAATGCTTTACCCACTTGAGCCATTTCCCCAACCCCAATTTTGCTATCTCAATACTTTGCTTCTAATAAAGACCTTTGCTTTCTATTGAAGGAAAATTCTCAAGATACTAATTCCATTTTATGATTATATCTAATATCTGAAGAATTGGGATTTCCAATAATCCCAAGGTAGCATTAGCTGGAAAACTGGTATATCCCTACCTCACTTCCTTTGGTATTAGATGAGATGAAATAAGTTAAGTTCCCTTGGAATCTGGCTGAAGCTAGGAATTTATTTGCAACACAAATACCTTGTTACCCTCCTCTGGTTCCCTATGTTTTTTTTTCCATCAGTCTTTTGTAAAAAGTGTTTGTGATACTGGATAATAAAAATGAACACTGCCTTAGGAAATATGTAATCTTCAGGCAATAGATCTATGGGAAAGTTTACAATGAAGAAATAATGTTAACAAAGATTATCCAATGCATTCATTGTTACACAGACTGTGAATTGGTCTGCTGTTTGTTTTTGTAACTCAAAATATCTTGATTATAAAACCTAGAAACCTAACCAGCACATCACCTTTGACGCCTTAAACTGGAAAGTGAGAATGTGTGAAAGGAGATCTTTCAGAGCCTCTTCTAAGAGGCATGCATTTCACACTATTGGAATGTTCCAGGCAAGTTCTGTCTTTGTTTATATATCATCTCTTAGAACAACTTTAGGGATGTTATATCATAGTTGGTTGAGGTTTAGAGTGATACTTCTCATGCATTTTTATGTTTGTGTTGCTTAGATATTCTTATGGGTCTTGGTGAGTCCCAATGCTTGCTGCCAGTGACTCCCTCCCCACCAGGAAGAGGTATCAGAAATTATCACCAGCAATAGAGTCTCATCCAAGAGAAATATAATATCTCTGAAACCTAATCTGATAAAGTTCAAAAGATGAGATCACCAAGTTACAAGGAAACCTTTCTGTGTGGGATGATCTTACTGACTGTCACAAACACTACAGTATCAGCTGTGCTCCCTGTGAGCTGCAGTGAGTGGAGGACGAAAAACATGAGACAGAAACAAAGTAGAAAAATGAAGCTAATTCTATGGAATTTGATGTGAAGAATGTAATGATGATTTAAGTGTTTAATCACTTAGTTATTCTGAGAGAGCATTCCTATCACTTTCTGTTTGAAACCCACAGTTATTCCCACAGTGACATTCAATACACCACCACCACTCAGAAATGAGTCTAAGGATTAACACTCTGTTGCTATCCCTGCAAAATCTATAAAACATACAGCTTTGGCAACTAAAAAGCAAATTGTCATATGAATGAGGACATCGTAAGTTTTGCAGGCAAATATATGGAACTGGAAAATATCATCCTGAATAAGCCAGAACCAAATGGACAGGCATGGTATGTACTCACTGATAAGTGGATATTAGGCCAAAAAGATACAGAATACCCAGAATAAAATACACAGATCTCAAGAAGGCTAACAAGCCAAAGGGCCCAAGTGAGGATGCTTCAGTCTCACTTGGGGGGAGGAGAAAGCAATCATGGCAGACAAAGGGAGGGAGGGACCTGGGTTGGAGAGTGGAGGACCAGGGGAAAGGGGAAACATGATCAGGTATTGGGGGTGGGGGACAGGAGTGAAGTCCTGAGAGCCAGCAGAAAGAGTGGAAACAGGCAACCTTGGGAGATGGGAAGCAGGGGAGACTCTCTAGAATGTACCAGAGACCTGGGAGGTAAGAGACTCTCAGAACTCAAAGGGAAGGACCTTAGATGAAGTGTCCAACAGAGGGGAGAGGGAACTTGAATAGTCCACATCTAGTATAAAGACAGAACATCAAGTAGATGCATTGTTCCTGTCTAAAAGAACTGCATGGACAAAAAAATGGAGAAGAGACTGAGGGAGAGGAGGTCCAGTGACTGGCACAAATTGGGACGCAGCTCAAGGGGAGGCTCCAAGGCCTGATACTATGCTATGATACTAGCATCATACAGATGCTGTGATGTATTTACAGACAGGAGCCTAGCATGGTTGCCAAAAGGCCCAACAATCAGCTGACATAGACAGATGCAGATATTTATACCCAATCAATGGACTGAAGTCGGGGCTCCTGTGGTTGAATTGGGAAAAGACTGGAAGAAGTTGGCAGGAGGGCGACCCCATAGGAAGACCAGCAGTCACAACTAACCTGGACCACGGATATCTCTCAGACACTGAGCCACCAACCAGGCAGCATACACTAGCTGGTGCAAGGCCCCTGACCCATATATAGCAAAGGACTGCCTGGTTTGGCCTCAGCGAGAGAAGAAACATGTAACCTTCCAGAGCCTTGAGACACCAAGGAGTGGGGAGGCCTTATGGAATGTGCGGGGTGGGGACATCCTATTGGAGACCGGGGGGAGTAGCAATGGGATAAGGAACTGTGGGAAGGCAGACCAGGAGGAGGATAATGATGGGATTGTGTTACAGCATTTTCTCTGTCCAATCACATTAGGCCTGTGGTTGGACAGGAAGAGAGAGGTGGAGCTAGAGGTGGAGGAGGAAAAAGGGAGGGCAGGAAGGTAGCAAAGGTTCTTCATCATGGAGGTAGAGAAAGATGATGATTCAGACCTCACATGGTTATAATTAGGCTAAGGTTTTTACAAAATAGATTAATTGGATCAAAGCATTCTCTTTATCATTTGAAGGAGAGTGGGGCATGATAAATGGGGAGGGTTTTCAAGTAGGGGAATGAAGGAGGAAATGTTGTAATTATAGTATAATCTCAAAAATAAAATTAAAGAGAAACAGAGAGAGAGAGAGAGAGAGAGAGAGAGAGAGAGAGAGAGAGAGAGAAACAGAGACAGAGACAGAGAGAGAGAGACAGAGACAGAGAGTAAAACAAGAATACACCCAAGGGTGAGTATTGGCTTTTCAAGAGGAAAGAGCTGACTTCAAGCATTTTAATAAGTAAGATTCTGTGAGTTTGTAGTGATATTTTTCAATAGACATAATATAAATCTACCTTTACATGATTAAGCCATATGTATTGACATACATAATTCTATTTCAAGTAATTTTCTTTTACAAATGAGATTCAAAAGTGTTCAACCTAAGAAAGAAAAACAGGCCAGAAATGTTCAAAGGAATTCTTACTATACATAGGTTACAAGAAGGTCATAGTATGTTTTCAAGGTAAATATAATTCATAATCTTGTTTCTGAGATTTAAGCAGAAAGATACAGGGAAACATACACACACACACACACACACACACACATATATATGAGATTCCCCTTCCTGAGTACTCTTAGTTGTCATTGTCTTTTTCTGCCTTGACCTTACTTCCTGGGTGGGAACTAAGCAGATCTTTACCCTCATGGTGTAAGTGTGCAGGCTCCTACTCAGGTATGGGAGAGGCAGAAACCAGTACTTAGTCTTCCTTCAGGCTCCAACATACCTCATTCCCTTAATACCTACAACATGATTTATTCAGTACCTGAAAGTAATATTTATTTTAACTTGCTTTCAGTATTGTGAATCTCCTTAACCTATGAATATTTAACAAAGCTTGGCACTTTATAGCCTGAAACAAAATATAACTAATTAGTCCCCAAATAAGTTAATTTTGTTTATGTTTTAATTTTTGGAAAATTACATACATAAATACTATATTTACATCATTTCTAACCTCCCTATTTTTTCCAACTACTCCCATGTTCCCTCACTCTTAAAATCTGTGACTTCTTCATATGTATTATATGCATGTATACATACATGAATGTACATACATAATGTATGTGTAAATACAGCCTGCTGGATCTCACTAATACATACATGAATGTACATACATAATGTATGTGTAAATACAGCCTGCTGGATCTCCTTAGTGTTTCTGTTATGCTCGTGTATTTAGGGTATGGATAACCTATTAGGGGAGTGGGTCCTGGAAAAGACTGATTTTCCCTCTCTGAACAGCCATTTATTGTTGCATTAAGAATCTCTAACCCTTTGTCAAGGGGTAGGTCCTTGTGACACTTCATCCTTCCATGTTGGCATGTCAACTGATGTTCCAAGTGACTAAATACTTATTTTTATATCCACAGATAAGTGTAGCTCTTACTCCTCCTCAACAACAACAACAACAACAACAACAACAACAACAAAAACCCTTTCTTTTCTCTTTTTTCAGTGAAAAACCATTACAGAAATCCACAAGTCATCAAAACTCAGAGAACTCCTAAGTGTGGGGTGTACAGTTCCAGCTGATATGTCTACAACACAACCCCCATAACTAAGGCTCAGGGAACACTGTAGTAAAGGAAGTGAAACAATTAGAAAAGGCAGGGCTCAAGAACCTCTGCTGGTATATTGTGTCTTCTGTATATGACAACTAAGCTAATTTTATGTGATTTTCAAAAGCATCCAAAAGAACTTTACAGGAGAAAATATTGTCTCAACACAGTGCTTTTCTCAAAAAGAGGGAAGGGTCCTCCATGTACCTCAAAAATATCAATTTACTTATTCCTTTCCTCTTCCATTTAACATGTATTGAGAAATAATCAACTGCCGTTTTAAAAATGAAGCAACCACATTACCATCTGCTCTGTCCCCTTTGGCTTTTTCCCTGTGGTGCACATTGACCTGATAACCAAATGTCATCATTTGCTTCTTTGCCTACAGCCTTCTCTTGCTATAGACTTTTCATCTCTGATACACAGTAAGCTATGTGGCCTTGGGAATTACCATTCCCTAACAGCAGTGTTCCACCAAGAAGCCAGTGCTGTGTGTTTCTGTTCTTTCTCCCTTGTGTAGAGTAACCCTGAAAGCCATGTTCTGTATCCAATATCCAGACTTATCTACAAGAAATAAATTCCAGTTTCCCACAGTGACCCTAATCTTGGAAGTGACAGCTTGTGTGACCTACCTTTTGGTTTTCAAATCCTTGATGATATTTGTTCTCAAATCTTTGTCTATGAGAGGCAAACTAAGACAGCTGTTCTTAAACTAAATCACATCTATTCTTCAAAACGTATGTTCAGTAATTCCATAGGACTCTGATCTTTTTTCTATATTTAGAATTCTGAGGCTTACAACTCTGAAAAGACTATGGATAATTTTATTCCAAGATCCTATTCTTCAGAGGAGAAACTTGGATGGGAGATGGAGAGCTTGACGATATTAACTGGCTTTTGGTGTTAAAACATAGCATTTTGTTTTGTTCACCCTCTGTCTGGGATAAGCTATACTAGATTAAATATGAGGCCACAAAGAATATACTTCACTGAGAGATGGGGCAAACTTATGGGGAGCAGAGAAAAATATTAAGAAGAGAAGACTGGAAAGGACTGGAGGAAGAAGTCACAATAACTTAAGTACGAAAAATGAAAGAGGATCTAAGAAGTGACTGGCTACAAAACATGGACTCTCCCTTTAAGCCTATAGATAACTTAAGTCAGGCTGAAAATTGGATGTCTCTGCCTCTGTTTTGTATTTTTTGTGTCTCATTGAATTTGCTGAAGGTACAGAAATAAGTCCTTGTTTTAAACATGCAGCCACCTTGGATTTTAGAAAAAAACAAAAGCCTACAGGAGAGATTTCCCCCATATGAGGACAAGTATCCACCAATAGCAAATACCCCAGAGCAGAAGGGATCTGATATCCACTGTCCTCCTCAAGCAGTATGCACTTCTTCAGATAACTCTGCAGGACCAGAGCTGATATAATGAGAACAATGAAGAAATCTAGACCAGAACAGTTTAATAATACCTTTTGCCTTTTGTCACAATCCTCTCTCTCTGCTTAAGCTTAAGCTCTTGTCAGCATCCCAAAGATGGACTTGGAGTTACTGGATCCCTTGAATAAACCTCCCCTCAGTGATTGTCAGCATCACTGGTCCCTTTAATTAGCACATTGGGACTGGCAGCCAATTCTAGTTTATTGGTGCTGCTAAAGCTGAGGCTTTTGCCCAAAATCCCACAAAGCACAGTTACAGAAGGGAATAATAGGTGGTCCATTTTCTATTCCCACTAGAATCACATGGAGAGCTTTTGAAGTCACTAAAACCTGGATCCAGTCCCTACAGAGCCTGATTTAATTAATTTGGTGTTCAGCCTTGGCATTGGGACTTTAAGGAATTCCAGCTGACTTTAGCATGAAGCCAAGATTGCAAACCACTGGTTCTGTATTAACAAACTATATTATTTTTCCATTATCGAGATAAGAAATTATACTGCCTCTCAGAGCCAAAAGGGGCTCAAAAGATATTTTAAAATGAAGAAGTAAGAAAATAGTATATTTTAAATTCTTATTTTAAATTAACACGTTTAATAAAAACAGTGAGATATAACTATTCTTTAGCACTTTATTATATAGTGTTCGCTATATACTGAATAATGGCCCCAAATATATCTACATTTTAAAAGCCAGAACCTAGGATGCAAGCTTTCTCATAAGTGAAGCTTTGTAGCTGTAGTTAAGTCAAGGATCCTTGGCTGGATAGGTTGTACTAGATTACCAGAACAGCCAAGTATGACCACAGTGGTTGTCACAAGATGGAGTCAGGAATGTTAGCCAGGAAAAGGGGTAGTATGAGCCAGCAGAAGAGTATGATTTGCATGGCTAGGACCAGCCTCCATAAGAATTCATGAAATAGGCCTCTGGAAGGTTGGCAACAATGTATTCCTTTACCCCTAGAGCCTAAAAGGTGGTGTGTGATTCCAAAGCCTTGATTTAATCCTTTCTCGCCTTTAGAATGATAACATGAGACATATATGATGTTTTAACCCACTAGGTTTTGGGACAAACTGTATCCATGGTGATTGGAAAGTAAGGAAACATAGGGGTTATTAACTAGTTATCACTAGTTACAAAGACAGACTTTTAAAATAATTTAATAAACATTCTCTTTTAGTCCTATATCCTATGCACATCCTTGGCAAAGTTTAATGGAATGATTTGAATGAAATTTCAAAATTAGAACCCTTTGAATGTGGGGAAGCTCAAGACAAGTGACCTTCTGTAGTCCTTGCTGATGATTCCTGATTCCAAAGGTACATAATGAAACTGAAGTTGATGTAACATAGGGAACATACTAAACTTCTACATGATTACTTGTTCATTCATGTGCCCCCCACATCCACTTCTGTGTCTACTTAATGTTGGCCTCTGCAAGTGCACTCAGAAGAAAGGCCTATGTATCAACTATTGAGGGCTATGCATTGACTCTGCTTAAGGTACCCAACCTATGCAATTCTTAAAATGTGGTGTTAATTTCTAGTCCATTTGAAACCTGCTATTGAAAACTGCTTAGGATAAGTAAGAAACACAAGTTAATAGTTAATCAAAGTTATGATCACGTTAATTACAGTCAGCTGCTTTCAAAGGTAACAGATAGTAAATAGCTAGAAACAAACCAGATATTCTATGGATAGATTAATAGTCTTCAAAAACTTCAGAGATTGACAAAATGTGGCATTTAAAAATGTTTGATTATTTAAAAATCTTTTTTTTTTCATAAGGAGACAGGTCTGTGCCTGGTAGCACACTTATTCCATGTCAATGAAGATGGTAAGCATCAAAGATACTCCATAAGGAGTTTGCTTCAAATGTGGCGAGCTAGCCATTGGGCAAGAAAGTGCCCTTGCTTCAAGTGCAGATGGAATACTGTTCAAACTGGACAAACATGACTTAGAGAAGTCTACTGCCTAGCTTTGCAAGGACAAGATAGGTAAGTCCTTCATAATTCCCGCTTCATAAAGAAAGCCTGTCATATACTGAGCCAGAGGGCTGAAGATGGATGCTCCGATGTTAAAATTGTGAGTGACTGTCCAGGCAGCCAGAAACCTCTGTCATCTCAATAGTTTGGGAAGATGCTTGCTCTACACTTCCTGCATAGTCACATACTGTTTATACATTCTCAGATGTATGATGGGGTTGAAGACTAGAAAGTATCATAATTAAACTTAAATTGTTAGGATTTAGAAAAAATTATAAGGTCAATGCAAGTTATGATAGAAATCATTTAGTAGAAAACTGTAACTCAACAACTTATGATAGATAATAGAGTACTTTCTCCAAAGTTATCAAATACTAATGGAGTAGACAGTGTGAATGTATATAATGTACTAATGTAAAATAAAGATCTTTTTATTGGACTAAAAATGGAAAACATAAAACCTCTTATAAGCATCACCTGTCAATTAAAAGGCTGAGGCAGGAAATAGGTGGTGGGACACTGGCAGAAAGAGAGAGGATTCTGGGAAATAGAGAATAAATGGAGTTCCTAGGAAAGTATGAGAGACAAAGAGAGAGATGGGTGGGGAGGAATGTGTGTGCCACAAGAAAACTAACTGTACTGGCTAGTTTTGTGTGTCAACTTGACACAGGCTGGAGTTATCACAGAGACGGGAGCTTCAGTTGGGGAAGTGTCTCCATGAGATCCAGCTGTGGGACATTTTCTCAATTAGTGATCAAGGGGCTCTACCCCCTTGATCACTAA
>JADRCD010210311.1:37145-63803 GCA_019843815.1 Montemys delectorum
ATATATATATATATATATATATATATATATATATATATATATATATAAAGTTGTGCTGTGATGAATATGCTAAAATAAATCTCTCAGAGCCAGAATCCTGAAGTTTGAACCAGTGACTATTCAATCATGTTCAGCAAAATTGCCTTCTTGCTTCCTATGTCCAGTCCCTCTCCAGACATGATGAACATGGAGAACCCTATATTTAGTGAAATTCAAATGTAGTTAATCATGTTCCACTTCTATTTGCTAATCTTCTCACCCTATTAATATCCTGATCCTATTCCAACTGGTGTGGCTTGGGTCCTGGAACCCTGTCTAGGGGTGGAGAGGAGATGTAGAAAGGACAAACACAGAGACACATTCACAGAAAAACTGGGGTCAGGCCGGAATGTGGACTCTGATGGAGGGGACCTATTATTACCAGAAACAAAACAGAGGGCAGGGGTAGATAGTTTTCATAGGAGGTTTCTCTAAGAGAGTAGTCTCCAGCTGTAAGTGTACAGGAGGAAGGATTTAAAGTTGCTAGTTTTTGTACAAATTAATCAACCATCTGCAAACACTGGTACTTGGACAGAACAAAAGAAGGCTTTGCCAACTCTGAGCCTGGCCCACATAAGGAAAAGCTTTCCTAACTTTCCGTGGGTCAAAGGCATTGGAGAGCTTGCCATGCCAAGCCCATGTCAACAATACACGCTCATTCAGAACAGTGCTCACTCAAGGTTTAACTCACTCCCTATATCAGACAATATCCTGAACACACATTTGTGCTCCTTGGACCTTTTTGTTATACTTTAAGAACTGACTACTTCTACAAGTCATTTTATATATTGCTAGATTATGTCTGTATTTTTAATTTTGATTTATTTTTATGGATTTTTATGTATACGGGTGTTTTGTCTGCATGTATTTGCATGCATTACATGCATGTTTGGTGCCTATTGGGGAGGGTTCAAAAACTGCATCGCATTCCAAAGAACTGGAATTATGGATGGTTGTGAACTGCAATGTGGATGCCAGGAACTGAATGCCAGCACTTTGCAAGAGCAACTACTACTCGTCACTGCTGAGCCATCTCTTCAGCACCAGTATTTTTAATACATGGAAATTTTTTCTTACCTGTTTGGTTGGCACTTGACTAATTTAGTAATTTGGGTAGAGTTTCTCGTTCTTTCTCAGTTTATGAAGAAATCTGTGGAATTTTATGTCTATACATATTCTTGCTTTTTAAACTTTGATAATTTGGTCAGGGAAGCCATCTCATCTTGCTTTGTCTTTGCAGAAAGAGTTCTTGACTATGAATTCAATTTATTCTGCATCAGATCAGATTTTCTATTTCTGTTTCACACATTTTTTCTAATTTATATATTCTAATTGTTTATTTTCCTCTAGGCTGTAAATATATTAACAAGGCGTTGTTTGTTTATAATCCCTTAAAAAACTATTTTTGTAGGGCAGCAGTAATGTCAACTGCTTCATTAACAAGTTTAATAATTTCAGTATTCTGACCTTGTCTCTTGGTTACCTTGTGTGTACAGGTATGTCAATACTATTGATCCTTTCAAAGAGTTGACATTCCGTGCCTTTGATTTTCTCTTTTACTGTTCTTCTGTTCTCTATTACTAATATTCTCTCTGATGATTTTCTTCCTTTTGCTTACTCCAGACTTTATTTTTGCTTTTTCCCCCTCTCCTTTTTTTCCTTCCTTTTCTAAGGTTTGGGTTACTTATTGGAGGCCTGTAGTCCTCTCTACTAAGTGTGGTGACAGCATAAAGCTTTCTTTAAGCACCTGTTTTCTTTTATCCTACACCATCTGGGCATATGTTTGTTCTCACTTATTTCAAAGCATTACAAAGTGTTTTTCTTGGAGATTATTCCCGGGCCGTGTGTTATTTGAAAGTCATTCCAGTGTAGTCAGAGAAAATACTCCACGTGAGTCTGTTAAAGGCCATAGCAGCTACCCAATTAGCATCCACCGAGAGAATTGTCCACTATTCAGAAAAACAAATTGTCTATTTTTCTTCTGTTGGGTGTCATCTTTGAAATATGTTAGTTATCTCTCATTGGCTTATAGCATTATTTGTAGTTACTGTATTCCCCTTGATCTTCTCTGTAGTTGTGTTATTACTGAAATCAGAGCACTAAGGTCTGCAGCCACTCCTACTGACGTGTCTGCTTCCTCCTTCATTGATCCTACTTTGTGCCTCACGGATATTGGGGCCATGCCTTTAGATTAATATGTGTTGCAGTTATTATATTCTCTTTATTTGTTAATCATTTTTGCATCATACAAGATCATTTTCTGTGTTTAGTAACATTTTTTTCTAGAATCCTGTCTTAGTTTCTTTTCCCTTTACTGAAACAATATACCCTAAGAAATGTTTTTTTCTTTTATTGCAGTTCCAGGAGGATCCAATCCATCATGACAGAAAATATATGACAGAAGGCAGGAGATGTATGTGGTAGAGACAGGAAATGATTGGTTATATTACCTTTAAACACAGGAATGACTATGAACATGAAGTGCAGCCAGGCTACATAGCCTCAATTCACCACCTCATGAAGGTTCCATAACTCTCCAAATAGGACCACCCAGTGCTTTCTAAGTATTCAATCATATGAATCTATGGGGGACATTTTATTTACAAACCATGAATATCTTATGCTTAATTTTAATGTATCAGTTAGGATTCTCCAGAGAATTAGAAGTGACAGTGAGTGAGTGAGTGAGTGAGTGAGTGAGTGAGTGAGTGAGTGAATGAGTGAGTGTGTGTGTGTGTGTGTGTGTGTGTATGTGTATGCATGTGCATATGTGTGTTATTTATTATAGAAACCAGCTAAGAAAGGATAATGAAGCTAACAGAAAATGAGAAAAGCTGGTATAATAATTAATTTTGAATCTGAATGACAAATAACCTGGAGTTTGTATGATGGTGCTGAGAAAGATGAGGGTGAGACCCTCACTGGATTCCATGATGGATCCTCCCTACATCAATGATGAATATTCTTTTGACAGTATACATCAACGGAAATCCAAATACTGAACAATTCCAAAAGGCTCTGTAAGCACAGCCAGAAATAACATGTAGCCAGTTATATGAATGTCACTTGACTCATAAAATCAACATCACAGCTAATATAGTATATGCAATCAAGACATTTTTGCTTACTATCTCTATGAAACATTTTACTCACATACATACATGCACATACATGCACACACACACACACACACATACACATTTGTGAAAATTTGAACTTCTTTTTTGGATGGCATAAGGCTAAAAGAAAACATTTTTAAATTATTTCATCTTTAATTTGAGTTTGTAAACAGTCATATTTGTAATTATTCATAGGTAATGCTTATATCTATCAATTTGTTATTGGTGTTTGATATATTGTATTTTTGCTTCATTTAGTCATCAATTAACACATTCTGTATTAACTAAGTTTTTCTAATTTTTTATTTTAATTCCCTTTATTTACCATTTCTTAGGTTATTTTCACAGTGATTATTCAAGAGATCTCAATTAACATCTTAATTTATAGCAATATAGTTGTATCAGCATGCATTTAAGTTTTATAATACACCAAAAACTTCATTCCAATGCAACTAAATTTTTCTATAAGTTTTATAAGGTTTTTTTTTATTTTGGTGCTTTCATTGCCATAGAAACAACATCATACAGCTTGGTTCATCAGTGCAGCTGTATAATTATTGGTTTGTGCAAATACTTTTTAAATTACACATGAGAAAAATGCTTTAAAGCAAACTACATTTACATCAACTTTTATATAGATCTGTATAGTTGATTTTTACCAATACTCTTTTCTTTTCTCCCTTAATATTCATTTATAGTTAGTGGTCTTTATGATTTGAACCTGACATGTCCTCCACAATTCCATGTTTTTAATGATTGTTTTCAAGCGGACAGGCAACTCTATTTTAGAAGGCTTTGGGTTGAAGAGGTTGTGCTTACTGTGTCCTAGTGGACCCAGAGCTTTGAAAGTTAGATCCAGCATGTGGTTCCTCCACACTCCCTGTTCCAGCTTTGCTGTTATAAGAAAAACTTCTGATGCCATGAATGAGCTACTCCATCATGCTTTTCCTCACATGATAGATTCAATCCCTTGGTAACCATGAGGATTCTCTTAAGTTGTTGCTGTCAGGTATTGTTAGCACAACACAAGAGTCGCCCATGCTGTGTCAGTCTATTTCAGCTTGAAAGACTATACTGCTTTCCCCAACTAGCTCCTGCAAGGCTGCTGTTTTCAACCATGATTTAGGCTGGATGCTTTCCAGGCTAGCACAAAGCAGAATAGAGGACAGAAGAACAGCACTAGATAAGTGTCCTTAGGCAGTTGACTGCTCTGCTGAGATCCATCCTCTGATGTTGATTACGTGTTTCTCATATAACTGGAAGACTTTGATTAATTTCCAGAATTCTGGAAATGTTGATACTATTTTTGACAGATTTCATATAGCTTTACAAAGGAGAAAATTTTCAGATGTCCTTGCTCTGCCATTTTTGTTGACATCCATTTTCTATAATATTTTGATGTACTATAAACATATAAAATATCAAAGGGGAAATTAGAAAGACAAAATGTATTTTTATTTGCTTCTCAGCATTCTCATGCAATGAAACAATATGCTATGGTGCCATAGTCTACCTTTATGATCATGCTGTATAACCATTTTACTATAGCAAATAAGTTGCTCCAAATGAGGCTGTAGATTCTAGTGGCATAGGAAAACAATTCAAATATTTTGTGTTCAAAACATAGACTAGACTTCTTGCAGAAGCTAACAATAAAGAGTTTGTTTTCACAGGGCCAGCTTTATAAGTCATGCAAGCTGTGGTGGTGAACTTATTATTTTTTGGTATTTGTTAAACTATTTATGACTTTGATATTCTTTTATTATTATTACAAATGTGATACTCTTTCTGAAAACTAGGTAAAGGTGTATACTTAGTTCCTGTCTAATCTGACCCAGAAAATTAACTGAGCAAAAAATATCACTTGTCCTATTTCAGATTCTCCATCCCATCTTTCAATATCCTTGGAATTATAGTTTATCATTACAAACCAGGAGTACATTTTGATGCAGGTTGCATTCAGGAATAACCTCCATGGTAAAATTCCAATTTCATCTTCCAATTATATTATCTGTACAGTCACAGAAAACAAACAAACAAACACTACAACATATAAGAACTCATTACATGGAGCCTAGGATCTGTGAACTATGCAAATGAAAATTACATCATTCATTGGAGAGGGTACTTTTCAAAGTCTCCCAAATTAAAATATAAATCTAAGCAAAATCTCATGTGATTTACAGTCACATTGAAAACTGGAAAGCCCTGGCATGGATAATCTAGCCACAGCTTACTGAAATTTGATTGTATACACTCCATTAAGCAAGCCTCAGGGACTATCAGAGGTTGTTTTTGGTATTCCTTGCTACTCTCTTCTCTTCATTGCAAAGGCAACAGGGCATCTAAAATATTCTAGCCACAAAGTAGCATCTTGTAAATTATTAACTGAACTATATTAGGTATCATTTTACATAAAGGTTCAGTGTAATTTTTATGGCAAGAAACAGAGAAAAGGCATGTGTTTAGCTTTGCTCAGGAAAGTGAATTTATACTGTCTAGAGAAGTTTTACAGTTACTTTATTTTAGGTACTGAACAATGTCTACACTTTCTCTGACCATTTCTACAAAAAGATTTTAAATGCTATTCTCAGCATTTATTAATTTTTATTAATTAATTAATTTTTTAATTTTTATTAATTACTACATAAAGATTTAAATGATGATAATGAGCCACAAGCCTTGTTACCTAGATGTCAATTTTCTTCAATTTTTTTAAACATATGAATTGTCATATCATGTGACAAATATAACAGTAGGGGTGTCTGGAAATCTTGAAAGGTGCAGCTGGATACATCAGATCAACAGGTTCCATAAGTTGTCTGAAATCTATGAGCAAAGCTTGAGAAAGGGATTTAGACTCATGTTAGAAACTGAAAACAGGCTTTCAGCAACAGTAAATGTGAGAAACAGGATTGGTAGAAAAAGAGCTGAGCAGTATGGGATGAAATGATGTGGTATCAACTGGAATCTGGCTTCACACTGAATCTGTAGGCATAGTGTTAAATGAAGTCCACCACAGAGCTCCAGTTGAGTCAAGGGAACCAAAAGATGGTGTCCCTGTGATATCAGTCATTTTCTGCATCTAAAATGTAGGCACAACCTAAGCTGTCTTAGCAGAGGTCCCTTCTCTAGAGCCTCTGAGGGTGCTGGAATAGTGAACATCATGACTGGGAGATGAGTCAGAACAAAAAGAGAGATGTATGGGTGATTAAGAAGTCTACAATGGGATCAGCCAGGAATAGAGTGCTCCCACATTGTTCTTCATGAGTAGAGAGCTCAGTATGACAGGATGGCCTCATATTATAGACAAAACAAACAAAAGAAGAAACATGTTTATATAGTGTGTTTTCTCTACTCATATGTATTATTTAACCTGTATACTTTCTGTCCCTATAATCTGCATAACTCAATTCTGGGAACTCTGTTTACCTAAGAATTTCAGCAGTTCCTTATTTTAAGGAAACTTTAAGAGTTTAAGTTTCCATAAACTCTTGCTCAGAAACAGTGTTGAGTGCAGGTAGTAATCTAAGATGTGATACCAAGAGGCACACATAATTAGACAAAAGAATTAATACAAAATGTTCACATGAATTAGGTTATAAATTGTTTATGATAAGTCCCCTTGTATAGTAGGTCACCAGTTTGGTTAAGTGGAACTCAATTGCAATGGTGACTTTGAAGAAGATACCCAGATCTATACTGCCAGTCTTTGATCTTTGACATATGGGCATTATCTCTGGAGGCCTTAACTCTACAGCAGATACTGAATTCCCTTACAATGAGTTGAATACAGAATGTCTCAGAGATCTAACATACAAAGCCATACATGTTCCTTAAAGATTTTATCCCTAAGAAGTAGGATTCAAATGTAGTGCGTGAATGGTTGCTCAGGTTGGGAGAGATGAAAGAATGAGAAATGTGTTATTATTCCAAGTAGGAAGAAGAGAAGATGGAAAAGAGTGTTATAAAGATTAACCCAAGTGGAGTGTGTGAGAAAAGGAAAGGCAGACTTGGTGCACATTGGTAATCTTGAGACTGAAGCAAAAGCATCAGGGGTTCAAATATAGCCCTACCTAAATTTGGCACACATTCATTATGTGCCAACTCTATCCATGCTCTGATAGATACTCAGCCTCATGCCAGGGAACACAATCAGAATTTACCAAATGGGTCTTCCCACTTGAGTCAAGGTGGAACCCACTGAAAAGCCTGTGATGTTTAGTTTTAAACATCACATTAGCATAGGTGGAATAACCTGGGAAAGAGGTCTCAATTGAGGGATTATTTAGATAGAGTTGGACTGTAAACATGCATCTCTTTAGGGAATTGTCTTGAGTGTTAACTGACTCTTCCCACTGTGGGTGGCACCATTCCTGAGGCTGAGGCTACACTCTGAAGGATATAAGAGGGAAGAAGTAACTGAGTAAACAAACAGGCCACATGGGTACATTTTTTTTTCAGCTCTTAACAGTGTATATGATATGACTAGCTGCTTAAGTTCTTGCCTAACTTCCTCAGTCTTGGAGTGTAACCTGGAATTGTGAGCCAAATAAATTGTCCTCCCCCACCCCCCACACACATACAACTAGTTTTGGTCAGAGTGTTTTATCACAGTAAGAGAAATGAAACTAGAACACTATGCTATGAAAAAATGTTAATTTTCACTCTCTGTGTGTGTGTTTCTCTATCTATCTCTCTGACTTTGTCTGTCTCACCCCCTCCTCCCTCTCCCTCTCCCTTTCCCTGTCCCCCTCCCCCTCTTTCTTTCTCATGTGTGTGTGTGTGTGTGTGTGTGTGTGTGTGTGTGTGTGTGAATTTAATATGTTGGGTGGACTTATGTGGGGCTTGGTGTGGGGGTGCTCATATGTAGATCAGCTCACATGGAGGCCAGAAGTTAAGTTTGAGTGTTTTTTCTTGTACTGCCATCTTGGTTTTTGAGACACATGATTTTACTGGCTAATTCAGTTAGTAGGCTATGTTGGCTGACAGTGATCCCCAGAAACCCACGTGATTCTATTTCCCCAATGCTGTTATCTTGTATGTTTACCACCGTTCTTGGCTTTTAAAGAGTGAGTTCTGTGGTCAAACTCATGTCCTTGGAGTTGCATGTAAGCACTCTTAAGACTGAGCTCTCTCCCCAGTCCACTGTTGCCTTTTTTTCTGATTATTAGGCAAACAACCTAACCGACACAAGTCCAACCTGTGGGAGGCTGGACAAACTCCCACAGAGTGGACACTCTACCACCTGAGATGGAATGAGATCACCGAGCCAAGTCTCAGTCAGCCAAGATTCTAGTCTGTACTGGTAAGACATTTTACAAGATATTTCACAAGCTTTGATTTCTTATGGATTTTTTCTTTGTTACTAAAGAAGATTGAGTTTGAAGAGGGCTAACGTCTTCAACGTCTTCATGCCTCACTTATGGACCAAGAACTTGTCTACTCTGCTATGTTGTCTTTTGCCTTTAAACTAGTGTGGTTTAATTTCAGCCCTCTTACTTAATTTCTTTGCCCATTTTCAAGGCCCATAAAACAACATTCTTTTTCATTTGCTAGAAATTACCCACCACATATCTCTCTTAAGTAAATATCTAGTGGAAATTTTTCACCTCATGAATTTTCATAACACACCAAATTGAGTCACACCCTCTATATGTGGGGAAAACTCTCCTCTGGCACTCCTTTGTTTTCCACTAGCAAAGTCAGTAGTATCCAACATTTATTATTAATGTTGCATGATATTTTCATGAAGAAGTAATATTTGTGAGGAAAAAATGTGCTAGTTGATAACATAATAAATTGTGCCCATGGGAAACATTCTACTCAGACTGAAAAGCAACTGCAAAGCTAAATGAATGGTGGCTTGTACACTCAGTGTCCACAGAGAAAGTAACTTCCAATGTGTAAGTGACAATGACCACCAGAGCCTATTTAACTGTCTGTACATGATTATAAAAGGGAGAAAGATCTACTCATACCCCTGCCTTTATAGGGACAGCTAGACAGTGTATACCTGAAGCATCCAGCATGAAAGTATCTACAGCACACACGATTAATATAATAGAAGGAAAGAGGTAAAGACAGGAATCAGGCAGGGCAATAGTGTAACAAATTTTCTAAGTGCAATAGTTACACATTTACTTGGCCCTAGATGGGAATTAAACCATCATTTAAAGGGGAGAAATTCACTCGGTAAAAAGGACAGTGATGGAACCTTTTTTTGGCTATATACCCAGGAGTAGTATAGCTGGGTCTTGAGGCAGAACTCATCTACATCGTTAGAGAAATGACAAAATTGATGTTCAAAGTGGTTGTATATGTTTGCACTCAGAAATTGAGGAGTATTCCTTTTGGTCCACATTCTCACTAGCATGTGCCACTTGAATTTTTGATCTTAGCCATGCTGGTACATGTAAGGTGGAATCTCTAAGTCATTTTGATTTGCATTTTTTGATGACTAAGGATGTTGAACATTTGTTCAAGTACCTCTTGTCCATTAGAGATTCTTCCATTGAGAATACTCTATTTAGAGCTGTACTACATTTTCTTTCTTTCTTTCTTTTTTTTAATTAGGTATTTTCTTTATTTACATGTAAATTTCTCCTTTCCCAGTGTCCCCTCCAAAAACCCAACCAACCAAACAAACAAACAAAAACAACAAGAACAAACCCCTGTTGCCTCCCCCCTCGCCATGCCTGCCACCCCACCCTCTCCCACTTAATGGCTCTGGCATTCCCCTACATTGGGGCACAGAACCTTCACTGGGCCGAGGTCTTCGCCTTCTATTGATGATTGAATTTACAATCCTCTACTATACACATGCTGCCAGAACAATATTTTCAAATTGGTTTGTTGATGGCTAGTTTCTTAAGTTCTTTATATATTCTAAATATCGGACTTCTGTCATTTGTAGGGCTGATGAAGATCTTTACCCATTCTGAAAGCTATCATTTTGTCCTTTTGATGGTGTTTTTTGTCATACAGAACCTTTTCAGTTTCATGAGGTCCCACTTACTAATTGTTGATCTTAGAGCCTGAGTTGGTGTGTTGTTCAGTTCATAACGTTGTTTTCTGTATCAATGAATGCATCCAAGGCTATTCCCCACTTTCTGTCCAATCAGATTTAGTGTAACCAGTTTTACTTTGAAGTCTTTGATCCACTTGGACTTGAGTTTGATGCAGGCTGATAGATGTGGATCTATTTGCATTCTTCTACATGCAGACATCCAGTTAGAAAGCACCATTTGTTGAAGATGCTTTCTTTTTCCATTGTGTAGTTTTGGTTTCTTTGTTAAAAATAAAGTGTCCATATATGTATGGGTTTACTTCTGGGTCTTCAATTCAATTCCATTGATCAATCTGTCTGTTTTTCCAGCCAATGCCATGCAGCTTTTCTTACTATTTATCTGTAATACAGTTTGAAATCACAGATAGCGATACCTCCAGAAGTTCTTTTATTATTTTAGCTAACCTAGGTTTTGATTTTTCTATATGAAGCTGAGTATTATTTTTCAAGATTTATAATAATCATGTTACAATTGTGATGGGAAGTACGTTGAATCTGTAGATTGCTTTTGGTAAGGCTATGTTTGCTTTTGCTCAACTGTATTTGTAGCATCTTTACTGGTAATAGGTAAAAATTGGAGACAACTTAGATAGATATTCCTTGACCAAAGAATGGATAAACAAAATGTGGTATGTTTATACAATGAAATATTATTCAGCTATTAGATACAATGACATCATGACATTTGAAGGCAATTGAATGGAACTAGACAATATCATCTTGAATGAGGTGACCCAGACCCCAAACGACTGCATGGCATTTATTCATTTACAAGTGGGTATTAGCCATAAAATATTGGATAGCTATGTTACCATCAACAGACCCAAAGAAGGTAAGTAACAAGGAGTGCTCAAAGGAAGATGCTTGAATCTCACTGAGAAGGGGAGATAGAATAAATATCAGGTGTGGATGAAGGGATGTGGCTAGATGGAGGAGGGAGTGGGGAAAGCAGGAGGGTACAAATGAAGGGAGGACAGAAGGTAAGAGTACTGAGAGAGAGAACTGGAATTAATGGAGTAGGGACATATTTCTGGGACAAGCTAGAAATCTATGACGATGGAAACTTCCAGGAACCTATAAAGGTAACACTAGTATGACTCCAAGCAATGGGAGCTATGGAACCTGAAATGTCTATTTCCTGTAACCCCAAAAGACTTCCAATGGAGGGACTGTGACACCAACCCAGTCATAAAACCTTAGACCCACAATTTGTCCTGTCTACAGGATGTGTATGGGTAAGATGGAGTAGAAACTTGGGGAATGGTCAACCAATGACTGGAGACCCATGCCATGAGAGAGAGCCTACTACTAGTACTATTAATGATATTCTGCTAAACTTATAGATAGACGCCTAGAATAATTGACATCTGAGAGGCTTTATCCAGTTTCTAATGGAAACTGATAGAAAGACCCACAGCCAAACATTAGATGGAGCATGCAGAATAATATTAAAGAGGGGGAAGAAGGATTGAAGGATCCATAGAGGTCAAAGATAAGAAAACCTTCAGAATCAGCTAACCTGGGTCCATAGATGGCCATAGAGACTGAACTGAAAAACAGAGAGCATGCATGTGATGGACCTAGGTCCCCTCACAAATGTAACAGTTGCAGAGGTTGGTTTTCATGTGGGACTCTTAGGAGCATGAATGGAGTATTTGACTCTGTTGCCTGCCTTTAAGACCCTTTCCCTCAAGTGGACTTCCTTGCTTAACTATAGTAGAAGATATACCTGGTCCCACTGCAAATTTATATGCCAAGATGGGTTGATATCCATGGGAGGGATTTTCTTTTCTGAGGAGAAAGGGGATGGTGAGGTGGTGGGGAAGGGAGGAGGGACTGAGAAAGAAGGGGAATCTGTGATGGGGATATAAAGTAAACAAATTAATTAATAAAAAAGAAAGAAAGGAGCTGATGGTACCACATATTTATGAAGAAATGTAAGAGTACATAACAACCTTTGGAAATTGTTGTATTTGACTCTTTGGGGTTAAAAAGCATAAGTACAAGAAAAATAAGAGCAAGGAGTTTATTTCTGTACTTGTGTTCTCCAGTAAGTTGCCTTGTTCAAAACCCTAAGCTTCATGAAAGTATAGATATGCTGGAGTCTCTCTAAGTTGTGCAGGAACTTAATTATACAGGGATGCTCACAAGAATGTATTCAAGGTTTGAGATTTGCTGAGGGAACCCTCATGTGGAGTCATTTGTAAAATATTCTTTCCTTTTGTACAAGAGCCTTAGTCTGGGGGAGGAAGCCGATTAGGGTGTAAAGGGAATGAAGGATGCAGACAGTGGAATGGGGCAAAGGAAGGTGTTGAAGCAAGGGGAGGCGTAGTTTGCAACCCCATAGGAAGAACAGCAATATCAACCAACCAGATCCCCCCAGAGCTAAGAGGGACTAAGTCACCAGCCAAAGAGTACACATGGAGGGACCCATGACTCCAGCTGCATAGGTAGCAGAGGATAGCCTTATCTGGCATCAATGGGAGGAGAGACCCTTGATCCTGTGGAGGCTTTGTGCCCTAATGTATGGAAATGCTAAGGCAGTGACACAGGAGTGGGTGGGGGAGCCCCCTCATAGAAGCAGGAGTAGGGGGCATGGGATAGGGGTTTGTGGTGGGGAAACTGATAAGAGGGACAATGTTTGAAATGTAAATAAATAAAATAACCAATAAAAAAAAGAAGAAGCCTGAGGGAGAGGAAGAGCTGAAGGTAAGTACAACCAAGGTTTATGGTATCATGTGTGAAAATATCAAGGAATAGGTACAATGTAATTTAAAGGAAACGAGAGGAAAGCAGAGAAATGAAGGAAAGAGGAAAGGGAGGAAGGGGAGGAAAGGGAGGAGGAAGGTAGCCAGGCAGACAAATAGTCAGCAGGCATGGAAACCAGAGGGAAATCGCTGCAACCTTTCCACTGGGGCGACTTTGACCATTCACATACGCTGATCCATGTTCGCTACTTTATATCAATGCACTTCCTTCATTATTACTTCCAGCCAATGCTTCAGCTAATCATCTGTTTTTGTTTTTTATTACTGTGATGAACATCAAGACGAAAAGCAAGCTGGGGAGGAAGGGGCTTGTGTCAGTTGACATACCCGATCCAACCTACTCGGGACAGAAGTCACAGCAGTAACTCAACCTAGAAACCTTGAGTCAGGAACTGGAGAGAGGCTGTCGGGAAATGTTCCCTATTAGCTCCTTCCCCTTGGCTTGCTCAATATGTTTTCATATATAACCCCAGACCACCTACTTGCCCAGAGGCAGCACTGCCACCGGGGTCAGGCCCTCCCACGTTGGTCATCAATCAAGAAAACACCCACCACAGACTTTCCTACAGGCCGTCAGGCGGAAGTGCTTTTTCAGTTTAGGGTTCCTCGTGCAGGATAACCCTTCCTTAGGTCAAGCTGACAAAAAAAATCTAGCCAGTTCTAAGTTTGCTCAGAGCTCTCTGACAACTCCAAGGAACATGAGCATACTTGAATACCAGGATTCTTTTTTCAGCTCCCATGGTCTTCTTCTCAGGATCACACACACACACACACACACACACACACACACACACGCACGCACGCACGCACGCACGCGCGCGCGCGCGGGCGCACACACACACACACACACACACACACACACACACACACACGCGCAACTTAGTGCTTCTCCCAGCCTGGAGAAAACAAGGGGATTTAGTGAGCAGCCGCAGTATAGTTTGTACTCAAATTCTGCATTCACACACACACGACCATCGAGAAACACGATACTAAACCCTAGAGAGTCTTGGCTTCCAAAGGAGATGTTAGGAGATTGCTTCTGACAGAGATCCTCAAGAGAAATGAGAGTATCCCACAGCACGCATAACTATGAACAAAACCCCCCGAAGCATTCGGGCATAATTTCTTCTCTTAATAAAAGATTAATTCCCTTGTAAAAGGCTGTGTGGGGACCACTCACTGCCACTTAGCAGTACTACTTCCATTTTCCCGTGCTGTAACCAACTTGCTCTTGAAAGCCTCCTGATATACCATCACCATGTCATTAAAGAGATGAGGAACAACAAAAGAAGCCAAGAGGAGGATCCACAGGCTACCTCCATTCCGGACAGGGGCCAGAATCAGTTCTGGGTTCTGATATTTTTACACTTTCATTTCTACATACATGGCCTTGAGGCATTCTCATTCCTAGGTTCTCTGTATATTTATAGCATACTCAAAATTGACCTCCCTCTGCAAGCTCTTCCTTTCAACTGGGAGTTTATGCCCTCTTTTAGTGTCCGGCCAACTTTCCACTGGTGCTGGCAGCTGCTGCCACACTTGAATGTTTTCTGAAAGATAGGCACAGCTGTGGCATAGGTTATACCATTGAATAATCATAAATCATTAGATATAAGTCTATATTATTACAAATATAATCAATAATAATATATGCTGAATACATATGCACAACTAAATAATATATAATAAAGAACACATCAGAATATGTCTAAATTATAATGCTTTAGTAGTTAGGTTGAAAAGGTTATACAATGCTCTTCAGATAGTAAGACCTGATCATTGAGTTTGAATCCCTTTATTTCTTTTCAAATCTGCTCTGTGTTTAGTCCCTGGACAGAAATGTAGGAAAAAATGTTATAGGTGACATTTTAGATATATGACACAAATTTTCTACCACTTTAAATCATATAGCAGTCAAAATAATCAGTTTTTATAACTGTCCAAGCATATCACCTCCATTCAAAGCCAGAGCCCACATTCCCTGCAAAGAAAAGGGGTGTCTATGGAAGTGCCTTCTATCTCAGATCATCAGTAACGCATCTCTAATACTGGGTTTTAAGCCTCTTAGGAGTGTAGTGTGAGTAACATAGAGAACATTACCTACTAGTTGACCAGAACACTTGCAAATTACCTCTAGACTTCTGGATGATGACTGTATTGATGCATTGTAGAGCAATGCACTAAATTCAACATAGCTCATATTTTAACTGAAAATATAAAGAATAAAATAAATTAAACACAGAATTCCTACATCCCAGAAGACAACCAGTAGCATTTGGGTGTCATCTCTCTGGTTTCCCCTTCTTCTACATATAGATGTATGGGTTCAATGTGTGTATTAAAGACAGACACTTAACCTACACTCATTTATGGCCTTTCTCTGTTATACAATTATTGAAAGGTAAAAAAAGTGCATCATCTACGATGATAATTTATTTGTCTCTTATAAATATGCCCCAAAATGGTTAAAAAATTGGAAATTTAAGAATTTAAATTTCAGAGATGAACTTTAGGGTTTATAACAGTACCCACCACACAATTTACTTATTAACTTGTTGTGCCTATAGCAAGTACAATGAGATTGTGTCCTAAGAGAACTATCTAGACTGTAAAATGGAGATAATCATAGACACTTTCTTTATGGTGATGTCAGAAAAAAAACATGAAATTCTATATAACCTTAATGTTCTTAGAGAGTATCTAGCTCACTCTGAGATTTACATAGCAATAGCAGCTAGACACAAAAATAAGGATGGTTACAATGTTAACCACAATGATAAACATGATCGTTAAAAGCTTGAAATTTAAGGGCAGGGGACTGATATATGTAAGACACAGGGGCAGAAAGATTGTAAGAGTTAGAGGTGGTGGATGACTTCAAGAAAATGGGTTTTCAGAGACAACAGGGTTGATGCACATGGGAATTCAAAGAGAATTTGAAAATATGAACAAGCCTGGTGGTGGTGGTATATGCCTTTAATCCCAGCACTTGGGAGGCAGAGGCAGGTGGATTTCTGAGTTCTAGGCCAGGCTGGTCTACAGAGTGAGTTCCAGGATAACCAGAACTATATAGAGAAACCTGTCTCAAAAAAACGAAAAAAAAAATAAATAAAAGAAAAGAAAAGAAAAGAAAATATGGACAAGACCTGCACAAGCTCAAACAAGTCACAATTTAAGCACAGGGAAGGGGACATGGGTATGTAGTCACACCCAACCCAAAGAGCTATTCACAATTGATAGCTGCCCGAAGAGATAAAAATAAGGTTTCTTCAATGTTGTGTCATTGAGTATATCAACTGTACTTCAGGGCAGGCCCCATGCTTAAGAGAAGGCAGAAAATATATACTGTTCCAATTCTACTTATGATTGTTGCTTTTAAGAGAGAAAAGCACACGAATTTGGTAAGGTATAGGAGTGAGAGAGGATCTGGGAGGAGTTAGAAGAGGGGACACCTATGATCTAAGTATATTCTATGAAATTCTCAGATTACAAAGAAATACTTGTACTTAGCATCAAGAAAATAATATAAAATATATAATTAGAGAATGTGTGAGTAATAATCACTTAATCAAGTGTCAGGATCAGTTTCAAAATATCAGAATAGGTTTTAAAAAGTGAAGTTTGGGGGAATTTGAGCCTCTTTGAATTTGATAGCATCATGATAAGTATAATTCTATTCTGTATTATATTCTAATTTTAATGTTCTTCTGAGTCCTTTTTCATGATCCCTAAAGATACAAATATTGTTCAAGAATGGAGTATAGACAGTAGTCTCTTACTCTTAATAAAGAGACTTGAGCCTCCCATGAGAGAAGTCATACAGGACCATCATTACATACTCTTGTTGGTGTGCTATTGATCAGAAGAGACTAATACATAGACCAAAGCCACAAAACAATCCTTCTAAATATCTTTCAGAGAATTCTCCAAATTGATATGATTGGAGCATCTTTTCTAAAATGGCAGGACCTAAAGATGATAACAAGATGGTAAGGACTAAGCACTTAGGCAAAGACATGAGGATACAGACAGGGTAGGAAAATCAGAAGGACAGTTAACCATATGTGCACAGATGTCAGTCTGAACGCTTCACACACTGTTTCTTTTATACCCTTTCCACCTCTCTTCTCAAAGGATCTCTGAGCCTTGGGAAGGGTGGTGTGGTATCTGTGTTCCCTTTAGAGCTGAACATTCTGCAGTCTTTTGTTCTCTGCCTATAGGTTTCTTGTGGGTGTCTGTATTAAAAAACTATCTACTGCAAATAGAAGCTCCTTATGAGCCTTGAGAAATGCATCAATTCTTGGGTAAAAGGACTTTTTAAAGAGCCTGCTTCCTAGACTCTACAAGAACTGATTAAAATCAGGAGTGTAGAATAGGACTGAGCAAGGCTCCCTAGGATAACATAATGACAGACAACGTTGAGAATCCATACTATGGGCAATAGCTAGAGTTTAGACTTTTGAGTCAGGTGCATGCCCTTTCCATTTACCAAACCTCATATCTTAGTTTAGAATCTTGATCTCAAGAGCCATGAAGTGACATGTGGGAGAATTATAAAACGATGAACAGGTAGAGGACTGGTTCTATGACAGGAGATTTTTGAGTTTATGTTTCATCTCTGTTGCTAACTCCTTAGCTCATGAACTTGGGTCAGTTAATTAGATTGTTTCCTCTCTTGCTCATTTAGTATAATACTAGCATCAAGTTTTCAGAGTTTTGTACAGATGAGAGAGGTGAGATGAAATGTGCCCAGCACGGTGTTCAAAAATTGTGATTGTTGCAGTTGTTATTTGAAAACTTCTTACAGTTCTAGAAATAGAATGAGTGCAACTTACAGCAGTGACACCCCAGTCACACATACAGTCAGGACAGAATGTTTCAAATCAAATGGACTCGTGGCACTGATTTCTTTAATGTTAACACCTGTTTCCAAATTGATAAGTGCTTATAATTATGTATATTAACTTTTTAAATAGAGGAGGTATTTCTGATGCAAAACGTGAAATAGATCATAGATTGAAATTCAAAGGATGTGTTCAGTGATGGTGCTGAATATACCTATGCAATGCAGATACATCATGGCTCTCAGATGGCAGGCATCCAGGGGGTAGACAGGAGTATGATAGATCCCTGAAGGTGTTCAAGGACATTGGGACTCCTAAATTGTGTAACCTGTAAAAAAAAAATCACAGTTCACTGAGTTTAAAAATATATATTATCTCTTCTTCACTAAAACTTTGACTTGCAATGTCCAATATTTGTAAGTGAAATTCTCGCTATTAAAATCAGATTTTTCCATTTTACTCCGAGACGTGCAGGCATTCCACCATGCATTTCAAAATCAGTGGTTGAATTAGAACCCCTTGTGATAGACTCCTGCTTTTGCCATTTGTCCAATAAAACTCAACCATCTGCCTGCAACTGCTCACTGTCCCCAGCATTCGGCATTGGGTTTGGTCATGGGACTGTCTAATGAGACATATACTTTGAACTAGTGGCTGTGCTATAAGGAAGTTGATTACAGTGAACTGTAAACCTGGACTAAGTGAAAATAGAGATCAGTCAACGGTCTTGAGGTAGAAGATTTCCCGTATCTTTTGTGCCAAGTTCAGCTTTCAAACTTCAGTTTCTTGGACAATTCAAGTCTGGTGAGACCAGTGCAAGAACAAGTTAGCCAAGCCCTATAAAAACTTCTTCACTTTGAGAGGTGATCTTTTCACTGCTGTTAGACTCTAAGTTTTGGAGTAGATGGGTTGGTATGTAGCAATAGTTATTTTACAAGTTAAACACTTTAATTTTTTCATATCTGTAGCATACACAGTTGTGTTTGCTATTGATAAAGGTGTTTTAATAAGTACCAAATAGTGTGATCACTTATGACAATGTGTATCAGAATGTTAATCTTACCCAAGCACTATGGTCTAAAGCAATGAGGAAAATGTAAATAGAATAAAGTTAAGATGACTTTAACACTATCTTTTATTAGCATGTATTTACATATATACCTATTATATACAATGAACCAAATGGATATATGTGGCTAATAAAGGCTTCACACATCTATAAATGAACTTAATTAACAAGAGCCAATGGAATCACAGAGTTTATTGAGAATGATATAAAGTCTCCCTTAAGTGTTTGAATCAAAATTCAAACATTTTCTTAGAATTCCAGTACTTAGTCTGACAATCTGAGGTACTTTCGGCAGAGCATGTGTGGCACAAGCCCTGACCCATGGGCTTTGCCTTCTCAGTGAATCTTTTACTAGAGTTCCAATGCCACTGCTATACCTGGTAGTTAAGTGTGATGCTCTACAACCTGCAGACCATAGATCAGACAGCTTTTACTCTGCAGAAAGAAGGCATGTAGCTCCTGGAGGATGTACTTCCTTCATTCTTATAAAGGCATATGGGAGTATTTGGGAAGATTGTACAGAGTATGAACCATACACTTTATAATATTAGGTTAAACATTATACTTTACTTCTTAGAATTGAATAAGCTCTAGTCTCATGTCTGGCTAATAAAGATTCCATTCCATTGTTAAGGTATAATTTTCAAAAATGTGAAATAATAATTCCCTGGAACATGCAAAATGAACATATGTCAAAGATTTATTCAACTAAATAATTACTAAGAGAAACATGAGGTGTTAAAACAGCCCAAAGAGCTGTTGAAAATATCGGTATTTATAGGCAAGTTCTGCAAGGCAGGTTAGGACAGGACTGTGGGATTAGATACAAAATTGCTCCTGGTTAACAGGGTGAAGAACCACAACCTCTGATGCTACCTGTTTTACTGCTAAGGAATACTCTGCCTCGCTACTGAACAACACCAATCACAAAAGATATATTCAAGAGAGTGGTTTCATAGGGTCTCCAGCAATAGCAAGCTATGAGTATAAAATACGTGCATTTGCCTATCCCTGGGTGACGCTTAGACCTTACTATGATACATAATAATAAAGCTACCCACCTCTTCCCTTACGTTCAAGTTTTAAAAACTCTTTCTTAATACTCATCATTACTGATGACATATTTTTCTGTAAGTGGGAGAACTGTAGCTTTTCCAAAGTTACAAAAAAGAAAACAATCAGGCCTTCATCTCAGTGGACCATCATCTTTGTCAACACCGCCCTTGATCTCCCATGGTGCTGCTCTAGATCTCAGTCTGATTTCCTCAGTATTGAGGGCAGAGGCTAGCACAGTCCCCTCAAAACCTCTGTTTCTGCTATCCCTGCCTTTGTCTAGAACCCTCACCTGTAGTACAGGATCTACAGCTTCACCAAAAGATTTCTGCAAAGGTAATGTGATTTTTCAGATATAATTAAGGTCCTAAACTCATTGATTTGAAATGATGGGAGATTATCTAGGATGAATTTGACTTCTTCAAATGAAACTTCTTAAAATAAAAGAGACTTTCTCAAGAACAGACTTCCCTGCTCTCCTCAAGGAAGTTAGCTAGCGTGTCCCAAAGGGACCATGCAACAGAGCATTTCAGGTAGCATACCAGAATCCAAGGTGGTCCAACAAATCCAGCAAGAATAACTTAGCCCTGAAGACTGAAATCATCACGAGCCTGGTGCTGCATGGCTCAGGCATGCAAAACATACCAGAGATAATACTCAGCACTATGGCACACAGCCTGGGCAAGGAGCAAGCCTGAGATGACCACCAGTCTAAGGCTATGAGGCCTAGGCCAGCAGCAAGCCTGAGACAACTCCAAGCCCAGTGTCATGAGGCTGGGCAGGGACAAGGAGCTTGAACCTGCCACCAATCTGGCATCTTGTGACTTAGGTGAGAATACACCCAAGAGAATTCTTACCCAGTGCCTCATGACACAATAGGGGTGTAGCACTTCTGAGACCATTCCAGAGATGACCCCAGACACCCAGAAGCCCTAGGCTCCACTAAGATAAGCAAGTAAGTGATGGAAAGATGGAAGAAGAAGAGAAGCAGAAGGATGTGTACACAACCAGGAGAGGAGGAACTGGAGACTTGAGGGGTAGTGAGGAACAGCCTGATGTGAGTAGCTGGCAATGTCACCTAAGGCCATTGGTGAAATCCTAGCCTATGCTGCCACCAAGGGACAACTCTGCTCTGTGGGTAGAACTAAAGGCCAGGTGGACATCCCTAGTCATCCCATGCCATCTGTGGTCATGTTGATGTCTAAGGACTCTGGAGAGCTGGTCCCACCCCTCACCTGGGCATTGTGAGAGAGCTGTCCCCAAAGGCATGAGAGCAGAAGAGCTGTCCCAGCCCTGCTGCAGCTGAAGCACTCAGGAGAGTGGACCCTGCTATTCACCTGGACAGCACAGTAGAGCTGGCCATGGTGGCATGGATGCAAGTGAGCCAGCTTGGAAGGCATGTTCACGTTCCAGAGAGAAGCAATTTATGTTTCCACCACATTTACATTTGTCATCTGGATACTCACAGATGATAGTATCCATGGGTGTAGAACTCATAGATACAAAGGCTGATTGTACTTTGGAACAATTTAGCAGTACTCATAAATAAGCAATAACAAAAGCAAAAGAATAGGAAAATCAGCACTTCCTTTGCCCTTTCAAAGCAGCAGAGCTGAGCTGAGCTTTGTAGGCACTGATCGCACAACTCAGTTTAGAAGGCTTGAGAGCAGAACTGGCTTTGCCCCTTGTCAGTGGTGACAGTGGGTGAGTTAGTTGGACAGTGATAGAGAGCTCTTTCTGGAGGCATGGGTACTGTAGGTGCAGAAGAGCTGGTGGGCTGACCAGCTCAGCTATTCCTAGACACAGATCCAAGGCTTTTAGTTGGCCTACCCCAACATCTATCCAATTGATGAACTACTGAAGTGCATGAAGCAGCCAGTCCTACAGATCCAAAGCTTCAGAATCTCCATAACACAGGGAAATAGCTCCATGACAGGAGTTCCAGTAAGGATCTGGTATTGATAGTATAGGAGTAGTCAGAGTCCTTGGACCAGATCAATGACTCATTACAGTGAATACTTGCAAGCAAAGAAGTGTGGACAAGGTGTATGGAACACATTGATACTCTATAGCTCCCACAATAAGATTCATTTTCTTTAGGGAAGGACGTTGCAGTGACAGAGGGTGGGAATGAAGGGATGAGCAGGTGAGGGGGATTGGGGTGCATGATGTGTAATCCACAAAGAAGCAATAAAAATTTAAATTAAAAAAGGGTAACTTAGTCCTAAAACCAAACACCACATTCTGTCAACAACTATGGGAGCCTGGAAGAAGACCTTGAATTCTAGACAAGAAGGATCTTCCTTATCTAGAGATGATCACCTGGCCTACAAAAATGTGGGATATGTCTTGTTAAAGCCATTAAGCTGGTGGCAGTATGTTCCGCACAATGCATAACTAAGACTCAGGGACACATGTGCAAACTAGCCATGCTCTCTAGCAGACACAGGCAACTCTTGTAGAGGAAAGACTATAATTAGTATACCAGAAAATGGAGCAGAACCCCATTAGAGGATTTTCAAAATTACCCCAAGCTGCTAGCTATGGAGTGGTGAGAGCTGACAGCAGAGAGCATCGGCCTCTCGTTACTCCCTAACTAGAACGTTTGAGCAAGACTAAAAGTTGATCAAGGAAGATGTTGGCCTGAATTTGTATGAAGAGAATAGAGCTAGAAACTATGAGTATAACATTCCATGCTATCATCCCCACACGGTCCACTAGCCAGTCTGTACTGTCCTCCTTCCCATGGTCTTCCTTCAAAAGAAAATTCTCTGTCTCTTTCTCTGTCTCTGTCTCTGTCTCTGTCTGTCTCTCTCTGTCTCTCTCTCTCTCTCTCTCTCTCTCTCTCTCTCTCTCTCTCCCCTCCCTTCCCTTCTCCCTCCCTCCTCTCTCTCTGAAACTGGAAAAGTGCTCAAAAAGGAGATTTCTGCAGCCTATTGTCCTCTTCTGCAGTTGACACTTCAGATTTTGTCCAGCCTGCTTTTATCTCTCAGCAGACTCAGGAAATGGTCATTTTTTTTTCTTTCAATAAAAAGGCTGAATCAATTATTCACTGCCTGCCAATTCCTTCCCTAATGGCATTATTCCCAGTCTACTGCCACCCTCAGGACCTGGTCTCTTGTCCTAGACACAGAGAGGCATCCGTAGCACACACCCTCTCTGCAGCAGTTACTCCTTCAGGGCCACGCTGAACCTCCTTTGAGAGGCTAGGGATGTTTATTGTCCATCCCACTTCCTCTCTGGAACTCCTTGTTGGAACACCCTAGCACTTTGTTCCAATTAAAAAAGAAAAAAAAAAAGCTTCAAGTAGTGCAGGGATCCAAACTTGAAAACAGTACACTCCTTTCAGCCTGGGTTCTAGACAGCTTAAATGTCACAAACAAACCATCTACACCCTCCTATCCAGAGATCTAACTGGATTTTGCTTTTGAGTCAGGGTTTTTTTTTTTTTTTTTTTTTTTTTTTTGTTTTGGTTGTTTGTTTAAGCTGCCTGCATAGTTGCTTCACTTGTGAGGTTTGTGACAGTCCCAACGCCCCCAGACTGTGTCTTAAACCACTGAAATCACAACTCAGGAGGGCAGGAAGTTCAGGAGGAAGAGGGACATAACCCCAGTACTGTTATTTTTCAATTATGACTGTTCACACATTACTGTCTTTTCAGGAGCTGCCCAGAAAATCTAAATGTGTAGCAAACTTTCATCTGCTTCGTATGCTCTTTGTTCAGCTTCAAGGTTCTCAGGCATTAACACTTCACATTGAAGTGATTGACAATTCCAAGTTTCGAGCCCAATCATATCTGATTCAGTGCATTAAAGGTGCAGCTTGCATTACTAACAAAATTCCAGCTAAAACTGTCACTGAGTGGAGAATCACATATCAAAGGGTAGATTGCTTATTTGATAAGATTATAAACACAAATTTTAGTAAATACTTAATATACTAATGATTCCGAAGTTGTATGTGACCTGTCCTATGGTTATACAATACTTAAAATTAGCTACTTTATATTCAAAACTAATTTTGTCCCCTCTTGTTTCCAAGCAGCATGACACAGACAACAGCTGCCTCTAGGAAAGGAAAGCCTTTGCACAAAGACCACTAGGGGTGAGCTAAATCTTACAGACACGTTCTTGCCCTAATTTAACTGAGCTATACCTGCACCCTGAAGTCCCCTAGAGATCATGTAAGTGATGCATGTGTTTAATTCTCACCCCAAGAAATGCTAATTCACTGAGTGGAAGTCTAGGTAAAATGAGACTTTATTTCTTATCGTAGTTTTCAGTTTGTAGACATATTAGACGAACAGTACTAAGAGCTCCCGTGGGTTTCCTCTCACGACAGTCATACTTTCCACATTACCACCTTGCAGAGATCTTTTTAAGCTGCGAAAAAGAAACTGGTCTCATGTCTTCCCAAGCCAACCCACAGGAGTGGGTGTAAAGAGAAAAGGGACATGGCATAACCACTGGAACCTGTCACTAATTGTCCAAACACTAATTACTAGAGTGCTGATTTGCTTTCTATTGTGGCAAGTACCATGGCAAAAATTAGCTTAGAGGTAAAGGATGTATTTCACTTTACAGGTCACAGTCTGACGTACATATTGAGGAAGCCAAGACAAGATCTAAAGGCAGGGTACTGGAGGCAGGAGTTGAGCAGAGGCTGTGGGGAAACCATGCTTACTGGTTTGGTTTGCTATTTTTCTTAGCATTTCAAGTCCACCGACTCATAGAGCACACTGTCCACAGTTAGCTAGATGCTGCTACAGCAACCAGCAGTTTTAGAGAAAATGCCTCCCAGATATGCCCACAGGAAAGTTTGATGAATGCAGTTCCTCAACTAAGGTTCCTTCCTCCTGAGTGACTGTAGTTTGTATCAAACTGACAAAAGCTAAAGAGCATAGTGAAGGATGGTTGGTGGGAATAGCAGACACCTCTGACATCTACCCATAGAGAAACTAGAGGGAAATGCATGAAAATTTCAGAGTTTGTTTGTTTGTTTGTTTGCTTGCTTGCTTGTTTTTGTTATAGTTTTGTTTTTTGGTTTGGTTTTGTTTGTTGGTCTTTAATTTATGACTTTTCTAAAAGATTTTATATCTGACTTCCAGAAGTCTAATGAAAGGTCTTTGTACACTGTCCCTTGTTACCTGAGGGTATTGATTCCAAGAGCCACTACAAATGACAAATTTCAAAGCCACTCAAGTTTGTCATGTAAAATGATGGGGTATTTACATGTAACCCATGTGTGTCTGTCCTTACTCTTTGAGTCAACTCCACTGCATACAATACTTAATGCAGCACAGATGCTGTGTAAATAGCTGTGATACTGTGTTATTTAGATGATAGACAAGAAATGCCCTGTTCACGTTCCAGAGAGAAGCAATTTATGTTTCCACCACATTTACCCTCACAGATGATAGTATGCATGGGTGTAGAACTCATAGATACAAAGGCCAATTGTACTTTGTAACAATTTAGCAGCACTCATAAATAAGCAAGAACAAAAGCAAAGGAATAGGAAAATCAGCACTTCCTTCACCCTTTCAGAACTACAGAGCTGAGCTGAGCTGAGCATCATAGGCACTGATCGCACAACGCAGTTTCGCTTCCATGAAACTCACCCTCAAGATCACTAAGGTCAAAGTCATTTTCTGCAAACGCACAAAGCTGTGATTTGCCCCAAACTTGCTAAGAGGAGAAGCACATTCTTCCTGCAGACAGGAGTTCTATACAAGCTGGAAAAACAAGCAGTTCCATTACATTATAATTGACTCTAATTGGCTCTCCCACGGGCTGTTAAACTCTTTATCTGTAGCCCAGTCGCACATTAGGGAGCTGTAACACCTCTATCCTGCCTTGTAGAACAGAAGACAAAGTACCCCTCCTACACACCCCATACCTAAGGAGCTGAACCTTGGGAAATCGGGCTCTTCTGGGCACAAAAAGGGACAGTGGTTGCAGCAGGTATACAGAGGAGTGAGTATTTAGGGTAGATGTAAAACTTCCCACTGCCTGCCAACTACAGAAAAGAAAACTTTTAACTGATTGGTTTCTATTAATCTAATCCTTGACAGTGTCATACAACTTTTAACTGGTTGGTTTCTATTAATCTAATTCTTGACAGTGTCATACACATATAGAATATATTCTGGTCATCCCTTTCAAACATTTGGGGAGTTTTTAAAATTTTGACACAGTGTCCAAGCAGAATTACACTTTCTTGTATTTTTCCCCCATTTTTACTGATTCCAGCTAGTTGCCCAGCACAATTGGAACAGAGAATGAAGATGAGATGTAGGATCTAGCATAGAGAAAATGATACAGTAAGAAAACACCACCTAGCAAGTTTGGGGCAAATCACAGCTGTGTGTGTTTGCTAAGCTGAACATGGGCAGAGAACCTTTAACAGATAATGAGCAAGTAGCAAAGATCAGAAACTGAAAGGATCCAGCAAATATAATAAGATACCTGAGCCCTGTGCTCTCCGACTAGAGCCAAGGCAGCTCATGATTCTGTATTATAGACAAGTCTCCTATAAAGCTACCTTTCCTATAGGATTTAAATAGACTCAAAAAGAGCAAAGTCAGATAGGACCCTCTAAATTACCATTTTACTCCCTTAAATGTTTGTGTAAACTCTTTCTCTCTCTCTACACACACACACACACACACACACACACACACACACACACACACACA
>JADRCD010210311.1:63813-82962 GCA_019843815.1 Montemys delectorum
CACACACACACACACACACACACACACACACACACACACACACACACGTATGCACATGCACACACACATGCATAAGCACATGCACACATGTGTCCAAACACAAATGAGTCTGTTTAGCAAACTAGGGTTTCTTCCTTCAGGCCTCCACCCTTTGGCCTCCATGATCTAAAATACCACATGTCTCCTTGGGAATATCATTGCTTCACGGTGAATATTCTCTGTCCATTATCACCACTCTTATCTCCATCCCCTACCCAACTATTTCTTGGTAGTCTGCTTAACTCCTCCAAAACAGAAAAATGCTTTTTATCTAACTCTTGAAAAGAGCACAGATTTTCTGGTGGCAGCATCCTCTCCTTCATAAGCATCCCTTCCCCCAAACCTTTGTAATATCCTTTGAGGATAAAATCTCCCCTTACCAACTCCTCATATGATTTTAATTTGACATGAGTGAGCATGAGCACTAGTGGTTCTTAATATTGAAAGCAGTTTTTAACTTTGACTATGATGCATCAAAATCCCTGGAGGCTTTGTTAAAGGCAGGATATGGGCTCCGAACTCCAGATTTTCCAACGTAATAATTGAGCCTTGGATAGGCCTTGGGATTCCACTGGTGAGAAGTTTTCAGGTGAAGCTAATGGTAAGCACCAAGCATCTTGTCATAAGAACCATTGCAGAAAGGCTGGGGAGAAGACCTCAGGGTTAAATTGCTTGTTTCACAAACACAAGGGTTTGCCATTAGATTCCAAGAATTCGTATGACTGCCTTGTGGAGAGTGGATGTGGTGGTGCACTTGTAATGCAAGCCTCAAATGACAGAGACATGGGATACCCAGTGCAAGTTGGTAAGTGAGGCTAGACGTATCAGGAACTCTAAGTTTACTTGAGAGATCCTTCCTCAAAGAATAAGGTAGAAGAGCAATGGAAGAAGGAGCCTATCAACTCTGGACGTCCATGCATATGTGCACACAAGTGCATGTAGACACACACCCATACATGCACACATGTACATGTGCACGCACACATGTGAGTATTGATACACACACACACACACACACACACACACACACACACACACACACATGTTTTAAAAGAAACAATATTGATCTTGGCAAGTGAGGCACACAATAGAGCCAAAATAGAATTAACCAAAGGCCAGTTCATGCATGATACAGATTTGAGGCTTCTCTCCTGAGTCCTCCTTGGGAAACCCCTGAAAGATGAACATAGAAGGGCACTTCATCACAACTGCCTCTTTTGGAAACCTTGTCTGAAGTGCCTGGCTTTCAGGCAATAAACACAGATGACTGGCGTAAATTTAAATCTCTGAAGTTTATTGTAAGAACAGGATACCAGGGTTGAATACCCGGTAATGCTGAATGGCTTATTAGAGCATCATTATTGTAGAGAGTGTTGCAGACTTGAACCAGGTTTTTGTAGTCCCCTTACTAGACACTTCTTGTCCATCCCTGTGAATAATCTCACATCTTTTATACTATCAGGTATACCACCTGTGGCATACATTCTTGGCATATCAATGACTACCAGTCAAAAATTTAACATGTCAAAAGACAGTATTCGAGATCTATAGCATAATTTTTTCACTATGCTGTAATCTACCTATCTGTGTTTCTTACAGGGTATATGATAAATGGCTTATTCATATGTTAATTTGTTCTGTATCTAATGAAATCTCAAGTTATGGATTCCATGGTGGATGTTATGGTCCCAACTCTTGTTCCGGGATCATACTTACTGATACTTGTCTTAGAATAAACAGTCTTCTGTTCCTTTTGAGATAAGAGCCATATCTCATGTCAACATTATCAAAGGAGGAAGGCTATGCCAGGGCGCAGCTCAGAAGAAGAGGTAAAGGTTGAACCTCTTGCAGTTTATTCTATTTGGAAAACAAACAAAGAAACAAAAACAGAAGTAAAAGTAGGGACAAGACAACTAGACAAGATGTTATGCAGTGAGGGTTTAATGCAGCCCAGAGAGAGGCCTGAGAATCACTAAGGCAATTTGTGGGAATAATGACTTCCAAAAAGACCCAGCCTCATCAGGGTGACATGACATGATTTACTGAGGATTTTCAAGGAGGCATGGATAACTTCTGGGCAGCAGTGAGACCAGTAGATCTCCAAGATTTGGGTTGGAAGTGGTCAGATAAAAGTGATTTGATCAAAGCTAGAGTATATTGGGTTCATCTCAAAGTCTTATGGATAATATGCAGTGCATTCCTAGTTCTTCAGCATCAGGATTTAGTAAAAGACCATATGCCACTCTAGTGATTATGTTTTCTTATAGTAGGTTAGGAAATTATAGAGGAAAACCAAACCAGGGTTACTAGTGTGCTATATTTTACTGTTACAGTGCAAAGAGACTGCAGTGTGTGGAATTGAATCCACACTGTGATGCTGAACCAAAGAGAAGAGAGACTTAAGGGAATCGGAGGAAAACACAGGAGTTGAGAACCAACACTTTCATTCCTGAGGTCAGCTCTGTCCTCAAAGTCTCACAGGGGTCATGCTTCTATCTCTTTGTGCTGGCCACCAGCCAAGTAAACTTTGCTATTTGTTAATAGCTTGTCCCATTGTCCTTCATAATGCTTACTCTGTAAGGGAAAACAGTCTAAGGACACAACAAGTCTAAGTTCTGAACGCAAGTGAGATTTATTTGCTCCAGAGGAACTAAAGGAAGGGAATAAGAGACAAAGACGGAGGATAGAGGATGAGGGAGAAAGTGAAGGAAACAAGGGAGAGGGGGAAGGAATATTTGCTCTGCAGAGACAAAGGTCTGCCTCTCGATAAATAAGAGACAGATGTGACCTGTAGGCATATGACAGTTCATAAAGGGAAAGGCAGAAACAACATGTGTTTTAGGATCAGCTGCATGTTTGCCATGCTCTGGCATGTTAGAGACCTTCATACTCTTCTTGGACATAGTGTTTGATAAAAAACAAAAAAAGCTCATAATTTGTTGCTTTTGATTTTTTAAGATGTAGCAAGAAAGCTAATAAGTAAAATTATACGTCATCTTCCTTCCACCCTCCATTCTCCCTCCTCCATCATCCCTGTTTGCTTCTTCTTCTTTTAAATGATTTCTCTTAGATATCATTCTGAAAATAGAAATAACAGATAAGATGCATAGACTCAAAGATAAGAATTCAGCCCACTGCCCAGAGCCAGGCAACGAAATGGGGATTCCATGCTTGTAAACAGTTGAAAATCCTTAATATTGATTTTAAAGAATGCAAAATAGAGCACTGTGCCACATGTTCATGCTTGTTTACATTGAGTTTGTAATTTTGTAGTGGGGAGGAGGTAGAATTTGTTTGTTTTTTGTTTTTATAGTTTTGTTGGTTGGTTGGTTTTGTTTTTGTTTCTGTGGTAAACTACTGTGAATTCTGCATTTGTATGATTAAAATAATAAAACCAAGTCAAACAATTTGCAAAGTAAAAAATGTACACTAATGTGAGATTTTCAAGTAGATATCTTTATGCATTCTGGGACATTATCTTCAGGATCACCCTACCTCTGTCTGCCATGACCATCAAAAGCCATCAATACCTAATATAAAATGGTAAATAGTGTCTGAATATAACCTGTCATATACCTTCCCATGTGCTTTAAGTTATCTTCGATTCCTTAAACCCCTCAATCAAGAGATATGCTATATTAAGAGTTACTATAGTGCATCAACTAGAAAATAACACCAGGAAGAAGAGCAAGCCTCTGTCTCTTTAGTACAGGCTCATAGACTTTCTTTTCAAATTATTTGATTTCATGATGTCTGTCTCTGTGAGGAAGAACATACATGAATGCTTCTACACAGAAACCTAACTAATGGAAAATACAAAGTACTATTTTCTTCATTTATTACTGTAAGACTTTTCTACTTATTCCTTCATTGCCCAGTCTGCCAGACCAGTGAATGTGTTCCTTAGTATCCTGGAGAATAAAGGCAGATCTCTCATTCAAGTCTTAGCTTACCAGAAACCCATGTCCTTCAGTAAGGAAGCCATAGCCCATCTTGGTTCCTACTTAAAATGTGGATGGTTGAAATTAAGATGTGCTGCATCAAAACCACAATGAATCTGGAAGATTTTTAAATATCTTTATGTAGATTCCATTGTTGAGTGATAGCATTTTTGGTGGGTGGGGTTAAGTAAAATGTTATTAAGATGTTTCCACTGTAGGTTAGTGTTCGAGGGCTGCCACTAACCATGCCTCCTTCGAGAACTTAAACAGCAGACACCCATCTCAAAGTTGTACAGGAGACCAGTCTGAAAGCAAGGCTTCAGCAATTCTGCTCCTCCTGAAGCCTGGGAAAGTTCTCCTTGGCTTGGAGATGGTTTTCTTATTCTTGAATCAATTCACACTACTTTTCCTTTATGAACATCTATCTTTGCCTGATTTTCATTGTAAGAACATCAACCATAAGTTAACTGACTCTATTTTAGGTGTCACAACTAAATTCAAAACACAAATTGTGCCTTTGAAAACTAAGTATTAAAAATACTTAATTATAAAATATTTTATAAAATATAAAATATAAAATAATATATGGATCACAATAATTTTTTGTTGTGGAGTTATTCCTAGGAAATATTTCTCTTCCCAGGGAACCAATGGTTAGGGAGCAGGGCTACTGTGAAGGCAATGGAATAGGGAAATTTTCCCGAATGAATAAATTTACTTGAAAATATATCAACTTACTCTCTGGCATAATCTGGATTTCCATAATTCTACAGGAAATATATACCTCAGTTGCAAATGAGTAGAAGATTCTTTTATTGAATATTTTTAGTTTGTAAGGGGTGGCAAGACAGAGGCTAAAGCTAATTTGACTCATGAGTCATTTGTGCATTTATTGACCCCCCATGTATCTATTTATTCATATTATATTTAACTCTTTTGGAGGCTTTCATGTTGTACTAGAATAACTCAACAATTTACACAAGTTAAGCCGAGAGAGTTTGGTAATGGGAGGGAAGGAGGTAGGGTTTAAATAAGCAGGCAGGCAAGACTCTGAGCTAATGAGACAAAGAAGGGTAGAGGTGGAGGAGGATAAAGATGCATGATGTCATACAGGAGACTAGGGTCTTGTCTGCAAGCCATGGCGTGCTCAGTGAAAGCCATGGCATGCTCAGTGCTAGGTTACTTTTTCACATTCCTTAGGCATATAGAAAGGTTTGACTTTTCTAAAGAAAGTTTTTGCTGAGAATTTAGATACAAACTCTTCTCACTGCATATTTTTTATCATCCTTGTCAACATGTCCTGACACTCTGTTAATATTTGTGGCCTGTGGGAATTTCTGTTTTCCTAATATATATATGCAGTAGTTGGAAGAAAGCTGTTACCGATCCCTGGATCCCTGGTCCTGGTCATTTTATTGTCAGGCAGCAAAATTATTCTAATTCAGCAAACACATGGAAGATAGGCATGAAAAAATGCTTGAACAGTATATGCATTTTATTTCCTTTTGGCTGAACTGTATCTTGGTGGTCTCCAGTATCAGATATGTACTCATGTATGGATGCTCTCTCTTTGGAAATAGTAGTCAGGGAAGGGGAGCTTCAACAATATCCTACAGCTGCACAGAAATCCTTACAGACATAGCAACTCAGAACTAAAACTAACTGTAGCCTGTTACTTCCAGGATTCTTAATAACCCCTCATAGCACAGGGAGCCTTGGTAGGCATCCTAATCTTTCCAGATTGACCTCTTTTCTCCCTTCTCATCATGTGCAATGCACATTCCATTTTCAGAGATGAGAAACAAAATGATTCCAAGGCTCCCCAGCAGTGCCCATGGGAGATAAGGCTGCACTGAATTAACCTTCCCACCCAATGTGCTCCCAGTGGCAAGAACAGGGGAAACAAGGCTCAAATTAATTTGCATCCTAACACACAAGCTTGGGACAGTTCCCAGATTTTGGACTGATGCTGTCCTCTCAGGTCCTCAGGTCTCTGACACAGATTTCTCTGTAACAAAAGAACAGTTCAGTCACATACTTTATCTCAATCAAAGATTGATATATATATATTTCTTGATGTTATTGACAGCTATATTCTTTCCTAAATGCTTACATAAAGATACTTTAAAAGCATTGTATGACAAGGTCTTAGGTAAACCATTGAAAACCTTGGTACAGATAACTGTTCAAAAACAAAAGCCATAGTAGTACTCAGAGCTAGCAATTCATTGGACAATAATATGTCTAATAATATTCTATAATTCACTTATATGGGTGAGTTAATATAAGGAAAGAAACATGTCATATTCCAAGTCAAAGTAGCCATCTGTTTTTCTTTGTCTCAACCTTACTGACTTACTACAAAGCCACCAATTGCTCCACTTGGTACCTGGGCTTAGCATGGTTCCTTCAGTGCAGGGAATTGAACCCAGAGACATGTTCATACCAAGCAAGCACTTTACCTTTGAGCAATATCCATAGCTCTCTTCTACTTTTCACTTTAAGAAACGATATCACTAAATTGGCTGAGTAGAGTTGAACTTCTGCTATAGTGCTGGGAGGTCTCCATCATGAAACTATCCTGCTTTAGTCTCTAAGGTAACTGTGATGACAGGTCTGTACCAACCAGTCTGGTATATTTCTTATTTTACCTCATAAAACCTGTTCTGAGAGAAGCCGTTGCTCTAGAACTTTTTTTAAAGGGAGTCCATGTTCTAGGATATCTCAAGCTGAGTTCCCTTTCATTCCTGCTTTGGGGCATGTATGGAAGCTTAATACGGAACTTATTTAAACTAAATTGAATTTGTTTCATCACAGTTGTCTGTGGTCACACCCAGTGTCCTGGACATATTGAACGTCTCTTACTGTAACTTTGGATCTATCATTGTGAGGCTGCCAGGCATGAAGGAAACTTAGCAGCCTGGGACTCCATTTGGGTTAAACTACAAATACACACAGTCCTTTTCATACAGTGAATTTGGCAATTTGGGAACTTTTCCTGCACAGGACAGTACCTATCCCATGCTTATGACTCCTCCTTGACAAGCCTATGGCAATGCCCTGTTTCTATTCAAACATGTCCTGGAACATGTCTAGAAACTACAGGATTTGATGATTAATATGGGAAGGATTCCCAGATGGAGCAGTCTCTGGATTGTCCTTCCTTTAGTCTCTGTTTCATAGTTTGTCTCTGCAGCTTTTACCGTGGGTATTTTGTTCCCCCTTTTAAGAAGGAATGACGTATCCACACTTTGGTCTTCCTTCTTGAGTTTCTTGTGGCTTGTAGATTATATTTTGGGTATTCTGAGATTCTGGGCTAATATCCACTTATCAGAGCGTACATACCATGTGTGTTCTTTTGTGATTGGGTTACCTCACTCAGGATGATATTCTCCAGATCCATCCATTTCACTAAGAATTTCATTGTTTTTAATAGCTGAGTAGTACTCCATTGTGTATATGTACCACATTTTCTGTATCCATTCCTCTGTTGAGGGGCATCTGGGTTGTTTCTAGCTTCTAGCTATTATAAATAAGGCTGATATGAACATAGTGGAGCATGTGTCCTTATTACATGTTGGAGCATCTTCTGGGTATATGCCCAGGAGTGGTATAGCTGGATCCTCTGGTAGTACTCTGTCCAGTTTCCTGAGGAACTGTCAAACTGATTTCCAGAGTACTTGTACCAGCTTGCAATTCCACCAGCATCTGCTGTCACCTGAGTTTTTGATCTTAGCCATTCTGACTGGTGTAAGGTAGAATCTCAGGGTTGTTTTGATTTGCATTTCCCTGATGACTAAGGATGTTGAACATTGCTTTAGGTGCTTCTCATCCATTCAGTATTCCTCAGTTGAGAATTCTTTGTTTAGCTCTGTACCCCATTTTTAATAGGGTTATTTGGTTCTCTGAAGTCTAACTTTTTGAGTTCTTTGTATATATTGGATATTAGCCTTCTGTCAGATATAGGATTGTTAAAGATATTTTCCCAGTCGGTTGGCTGCCGTTTTGTCCTATTTACAGTGTCATTTGCCTTACAGAAGCTTTGTAATCATATGAGGTCCCATTTGTCAATTCTTGATCTTAGAGCATAAGCAATTGGTATTCTCTTCAGGAAATCTTCCCTTGTGCCCATGTGCTCAAGGCTCTTCCCCACTTTCTTTTCTATTAGTTTCAGTGTGTCTGGTTTTATGTGGAGGTCCTTGATCCACTTGGACTTGAGCTTTGTACAAGGAGATAGGAATCGATTGATTTGCATTCTTTTTTTTTCTTTTTTTTTTATTAGATATTTTCTTTATTTACATGTAAATTTTCCCTTTCCCAGGTTCCCCTCCAAAAAAACAAACAAACAAACAAAAACAACAAGAACAAACCCCTTTTGCCTCCCCCTTCCCCATGCCTGTCACCCCACCCATTCTTCTACATGCTAACTGCCAATTGAGCCAGCATCATTTGTTGAAAATTTGTTTTTTTTCCCACTGGATGGTTTTTACTCCATTGTCAAAGATCAAGTGACCATAGGTGTGTGGGTTCATTTCTAGGTCTACAATTCTATTCCATTGATCCACCTGCCTGTCACTATACCAATACCATGCAGTTTTTTAAAATCACAATTGCTCTGTAGTACAGCTTAAGGTCCAGGATGATGATTCTATCAGAGGTTCTTTTATTGTTGAGAATAGTTTTCGCTATCTCAATCATCAAACCCAGGCACTATTGTGGATGCCAGCAAGTGCTAGATAGCACAGGAGCCTGATATAGCTGTCTCCTGAGAAGCTCTGACAGTACCCAATTAATACAGAAGTAGAGGCTAACAGCCATACATTGAACTGAGCACAGGGTCCCAAGTGAAGGAGCAAGAGAAAGGACTCAAGGAGCTGAAGGGTTTGCAGCCCCTTAGGACAAACAACATTATGAACTAACTAGTAGCCTCAGAGCTCCCAGGGACTAAACCACCAACCAAAGGGTACACATAGTAGGACTAATGGCTCCAGCAGCATATGTACAGCAGAGAATGGCCTAATCAATCATCAATGGGAGGAGAGGCCCTTGGTCCTATGAAGGTTCTATGCTCCAGTGTAGGGGAAAGGCAGGGCCAGGATGCAGGAGAGGGTGGGTTGTTGAGCAGGGGGCAGGGGAAGGGAACAGGGTTTATTTTTATTTTATTTTATTTCATTTTTTTTCAGAGGTGAAACCTGGAAAGGAGATATCATATGACATGTAAATAAAGAAAATATTTTACAAAAAAATTAACATGTGTTCCATTATATTTCTAAAAATAGCTATGTTTGCTTTCACAAAGAAGTATAATTTCCATGTTTATTTTGGTACAGGTAAGAATATTGTTTTTAACTTTTTTGGATACATTGTATAAAAAAGTTTGCTCATATTTTGTATCCTTACGAATAAATCATTTGAAATGGCCTACATAGAAAAAAAAATGAAAAAAAAAAAAGAAAGAAACTACAGGAAATATACCCAATCCAGCCCAAACCAGTTTTGAGTAGATTCACAGAAAGCCAACCTGTGCCCTCTCCATAAATTTTCAGGGGAAATCCCTCATTGTCCATCTTATGCCTATATACAAGCACATAAGCATGCATATGATTAAAATTAGATGTGTCGAAGGAAACTATGTGTGCAGTAGAGAAAGGCTTATCCAAGCCTGACACTGAATAAAGAGTGCCACTCATAACCAAAGTCTTAGCAAGCAATGCCCCCCTCCTCCTAAACTCCATAAAAGAAAGCCTTAAACAATAACTACTGCCCTTGAGTGTTGTAAATCAAGAAGAATGCTATTGCCTTGCAGTGCATCTAATATGAATTATAGTTTTGCTTCGGAATACATTTCCTTGCTAGTTTTCCATTTGTGTGTTAACTTCTACAATTCTTTGAACAGAAAGCCAAAAGCCTGGGACACCAGTCAAGAGAGTAAGACATGTGATTCATTCAGGCTAATAGATAATTAATAGCTGAGGAGTAAAGTCAGAAATACTTAGATTTCTGCTTTCTCTCTTGTTTCTCTGATGCCTCCCACAATAAATGTTACATGTTAGCCTTCTAGACAGATGTGAGAGACCAGGAAAGATATGTGCATTATCCCAGCAATGTCCACTTGCGCCAGCCACCACCCAAGTCTACCTTCTAGTAATCCTTCAGCACCTGAGCCAACTGAGTCCAGATTGCTCAGGCCTAGCCCAACCTAGCAAGTCTCCAGCTAACTGCAGGTTTAATGAGAAAAAATCAAAAAACAAAAAAAATCAAAACATAACAAAACAAAACAAAATCTATGTCTCTGTTTAAGATACTTAATATGACTAGAGCAGAGAGGAAAAAAAAATGAGTGAGTACTAGGTTGGATGTTTTGTCAAATTTATGATACTCCTTGGCAAATGGATGAAAGAAAACCATACCACTGCTGAAATAATATTGTCTGTCTGGTCAATATAGCAAGACTTGTCGGAAACCATTTAACTATCCAAACACAGAAAACAAAATCTCCTCTTACTCTCTTGCCTCTCCCTCTCTTGCCTCTTGCTCTCTTACTTCCTCTATCGCCCCATTCCCTTCCCCCCTCTCTCCACATGGTCATAGCCAGCCTCTACTTCTCTATTCTCTCCTTCTCTCTGCCTTTCTCTGCCTCTACTACCCTCTTAACTCCCCTCCCCATACCCTGAATAAACTCGATTCTGTACTAAAAGAAAAGAGAAAGAAAACAACATGCCATGCTTTCATATTTTATGAAAATTAAATTCTCACTCTTCAAAGTAAATTAAATACTTCCTCTTTTTATTACATTTTATAGTCATTTAATTTGTTGAGAATTTCACACTATATATTTTGATCACATTTATTGCAATTTTTCTCTGTAACTTCTCCCACATCTACTTTTAACTCCTGACCACCCTTCAACTTTGTGTCTCCTTTCTTATTATTATTCAATAATCCATTAGCTTTAATTTGTACTGCTAATACTTTTTTGAGTATGGGCCCTTGTTGAGAGAATATTAAAAAAATGAATCCACCTGGCAAGCTCTCTTTCCCGCCAGTCCATGTTCTTGTGCTGGTACTGTCAAGCCTCAGCAGTAGGTCCCAGCGGGCTCTTGCTATTTTCTGCCAGCTAGCAGTAACATCTCACTCACATGCAATGCTTTACACACACCCACAATCATTCATCTACTGCCTAGTACTCGATAAAGCATGACTCTTAAGATTTAATTATCTAATCAGTTTATATAATAATAAGATCAAAATTACAATATGCCAAAAAATAATTTCAGTGCCAAATGATAAAGAAAATGTTTTGACCCAATTAATCTAACTTTGTAAAATCCTTAGCCTAGTTTTATAACCACTCGGGTCTGAATCATCATCTTCCTCTGTCTCCATGATGATGATCATCCACTACATTCCTGCTCTCCCTTTTTCCTCCACCACTTTTAGCTCCACCTCTCTATTCCTATCCAATCACAGGCCTGTCACTGCCCTGATGTGATTAAACAGAGAAAATGCTTCAACAGGCCCTTACATTGGCGCTTGGTCTACTTACCAGGAACCCTTGAAGAAATCTGACTATTCATCCTCCAGAAGCCACAAATTGTTTATAGTTACTGATTTGGAGTAGACCCCTCCCACTCCATGCTGGGATGCTGATTGGCTTGATCTTGTGCAGATCTTGTATAGGCAACCAGAGTTGCTGTGAGTTCATGAGTATACTGGTCCTGCCATGTCTTGAAGAAAAACACTTGAAGTGTTTTTCTACAGTCCTTCCTAGACTCTGGCTCTCATAACCTTTCTTCCCTCTCTTCCATGATAGTGCCTATGCCTTGGGCATAGGATATAATACAGATGCCCCACTTATGGCTGAGTAATACACAATCACTTTTTCTCTACACTGGGGCTGAAACTTTTCTGATGGAGTCTGAGAGCTGTATTAATTCATGTGTATAAAGATACAAATCTAGAGATGAGTTTGATACTATTTCTATTTAACAAAACACACTTATGGCACAAAACATTCATGATGCCCGAAAGACCACCCAGGGGCCCACTCTGATGTAATAGCACTAGGATCTTTGTTACAAGCTTAAGCTTGGGTTCTTCTCCAACCCTGATACAGCAGGACAGGAAGATGGAACAGCCTTGAGCCCTCATCAGGAGGGTATCAGGATAAAGTTTTATAGGGAATGGCAAGCAAGCAAGGGGAGTTAAGGCAACAGGTGGGTGCTTTAAAGAAAAACCATGAACAATCACAAATGGTCTGAGAGTACATTGATTGTTGCTAGGAAGTAGCTAGGGAGTAACTCTGGGATATGGGCCAAGGACAAGCCATGGGTCCTTCCTGGTAGTTGGATGTAGCTTAGGTTCAGCTTTAGGTCAAATTCTCAGGCTTTTTAAAGATGGAGGTCAGTCTCAAGATGGAGTAGGTTTGGAATCTCATTAACAGTAATAAGTTCATCTCTTGAACCTGTGTACTCCCATCATGAGTTCTTGGCCATATTTGCAGTACCTTGCAGTATTTGCAGGAGGAAGCTAAAATCCATTAAGAAAGAAATTTACTAACTCCATAACATTCATGCCACCTTTAAAACATATGAGAATATTTTGTGTGCCATGCCTACCTTTCTTCCTTTTTTTTTTAATAATACAGGGTTTCTCTGTATTATCCAGACCCTGGCTATCCTGGAACTCACTCTGTAGACCAGGCTGAGCTCAATATCAGAAGTCCACCTGCCCTCTGCCTCCTAAGTGCTGAGATTAAAGGCATGCGCTACCACTGCTTGGCACCATGCCTACTTTTTACTGCAATTCTCATAGTTCGTATTTCAGTAAGACAGTTAATGACACTACCAGCAGCCTTTATAGCACCTTCTAGTGCTATGAGAGCTAGACAAGAAGGAGGAAGCTTCCTTGTCAGTCCTTACCTGATTTTTCCATGTCCTGCAGCCAATGTATATGATGTCTAGAAACAGGTTAACTACCATCAGGTTCTGGTAGGTATCCAAGGGTAATGACAGTGGCCTGCATTCTGGAGATCTTAATGATATCTCTGACCAGCTCAAGGTAATGTTTTCTACACATAGCATTCTGTTTGGCAACAAAGGGTTTCTGGGGTATATATATGGTAATTCCACATAAACTCTTTCATATGAGAAAATAGGTAGGCAGGTATTTAGGTATATCTATAGATGATAGATATGATATGATATGATATGATATGATATGATAGATTTAGGAAGCTAATAAATAGTCAGTTTGCATGTGATTTTTTTCAAACATTGCTCCTCTGCCCGACCCTCCCATCTCTCACTTCTCTGTAGAAATTAAAAATCCTTGTAAGGGACAGGAACAGTAATCATTAAGAAAAATGCAATGAGACTGGTAAAAAGGATAGAGCCTATTACTCAGATTTTATCATTCCATACTACATGTGTTATATTGTTGTACTGTTTCCCAATCCATGTACAAATATTACATCTCACTAATTTAAGAGGGGAGGGGAATAGACTTGGCTTGTTTGAAGCTGATTAAGCCAAGAATAACAAACAGAACCCCTCAACATTTCTAAAATGTCGAGGATAGAAATCGGCTAGAATCTTGAGCTATTGAAAGATCACATTAACTAATTGTGGGGAGGTTCTGAGAATCTGCATTTTTTATAGGCTCCTAGGTGAAAATATGAAAGATTATACAGAAAAATGCTTGTATCTGTCGGTAAGGTCTTAGAACACTGCACAAGAGACCTAAATATTGAGTTGTCTGAGATCCTCCCCAAGCAATGAGAGAACCTGATTCCCAGAAGGTCACACTGAACATTAGTACTGAAGCTCCTCCTCAGAGATTCATATTCATTTTTCCTTGCTGCTTTATTTCTGTTCTCACTGGTTCATATCAGTCAAAAAATAGAGTAAGTTAATAAAAAATACCAAACTAGGTTTCATATATCCTATTTTTATTTTTCCCCTGTTAAAAGATATTTTAAGTGACCAGAACAAACTTTAAGTTTAAATTTACCAGTTCTAAGAAGTTCTACAAAGTAAAAATACATATAAGAAAACTTCTTGTTTAAAATAAATCTGTTACAACTTCTCACATACTCTGAAAACACACATAAATACACAGAACCCAAAGTAACCAAAGCCAGCATAATGATCACGTCATCCGAAAGCAGAGCTGAGTGACCTACTTCCAAATTTTGGAAAGAGTTTTCTCTCCATATAAAGTCATTGGAATTGGATTGCATAGACTTTGCATTGTGAACCTTAATTGGAAATAAGGGCAAAACAAGCACTTTAACCAGTGTGACCTTGACTCAAAATGGGTAGGCCTCTAATGCCTTAATAGGTTGACAATCCCCTTGTTGGTGGTGAGAAAGCCATCTCAGTCAATTTATGTAGAAAATTTTTACCGTTGTAGTCTTGCTTGGTAAACATACTGTATAGCACCATAGTTACAGTGATAGATCCATCACCAAAGGAGCCAAACTAATGAGCATAGATTATCAGTAGACTCTGTAGCAGATCTAGGGAACCACTTGCCTTAACAAAGTTGACATAAAAAATCCAAACACAGGATCTCTTAAGATATATATAGAGACCAAATAAAAGACGATTTTATACTGGGAAATTCAAGGATGAGAACAATTGGAGAAACCCAGAATTTTAACTTCCTGAGCCACCACCTTCTCCCTATTTATCTAACTTCTGCTATTCTTTAAATTTTAGTTCATATATAAGCCACTCAAGGAGTAATTTCCTGATGGTCCAGATTAAGGTAGACTCTGTTAACTCTGTTAAAATACTAACCTCTAAGAGTCAAACACTATCAGGGCACTTTGCAATTTTGTCAGTCTATAATTATTCATGTAATCATTTTGTTAAGTGCTTGTGTTTAATAAAGGTGCTACTGAGAATAAAATGCATGTTCAGCAAATAATCATTGAGGGAATGATTAAATTTCTGTTGACAGAGAAAGAAGGTGTTGATCTATATAAATCAGAAACAAGAAATCCTTGGGGAAGGGGCTTGAACATAGAACCTTAGTGTTTAAAAAAAAATTTAAGCATAAACACAAGATACCTGAGATACACAGAAGGATTTTAAGGACAAGGACACTAGGAAATCCAACTGGAATCTTTACACAAGTGGAGAAGGAAAATAGGCAATGTCATGGTCAGTCTCACCTGTAATGGGCAGAAACTGAAGGACAGACTGGGAGACTTTTCAGAATTTAACAATAAAAGGTGAAGAGATGAAAGAGAATGAGGTAAGAAATTATCTGTATTCAGCAAATAAAAGTCTCATTGAGAGCTGTAGACACATTTGATGAGGCTTAAAAATCAGGAAAATCAGAATCAAAAGCAACAAAGATCTAACGAGCTACAGAAAAGACTCAAAGGATTCTGGGAAAATAGCCTGACATCACCACAGCAACAACTAAACAGAGAAGACAGAGATATCTTCAACAAACAGCTGCTGGTTAGACTGTTTGAACTGGTAGAAAATAAAACTAATTTTACATTAGCAAGGCAAAAAAAATGCATTCCTACAAAACAAAGCAGCATAAGTGCTAACTGATACTGGAGTCAAAGCTAGGAAAACATGAAAGGACCATACACCAGTAATGACTTTACAGTCAATTCACTATTAATCTCTTTAGCTTACAAGTCTTCTCAAATTATACCAGCCCTGTACCCTTTCTGAATAACATTAATAATAAATTCCCAAAAGTTTATCTTCCTGCTGAATGAAAGATGGCTCAAATTAAAATGTCATTTTATACTTAAAATATATACTCATAGTATACATTTATCAGTGATAAGGCATTGCACATAAAGTAACAGTTCATTCTCAAAATGTATAAATTAAAAAGTATAAGATGAGATGAGTAAAATCACAACCAAAGCTGAATATTAACATACATGAGTTGGCCAATGTTTGATGAAGAAGACAAGAGGTAAATAAATATATCAAGAATTTAAGTAATATAGAATAAAACTTGGAACATTTTGGAAAGTACTAAAGTACATATCTCTAAACAAAAATTAATATACATATTTCTTTCATTTCCTTGAAATATTTACATACACTGGATCACATATTGAACAAACTTAGCAGAAGTTTAGAAATTCTAATGTGAAAAAATTACTTTTGTCAGATCTTACAGTAGGAAGGTCTTAAGTCTAGAAATCACTACAAAACCCATACCAAAATAAAAATAAAAGTGAGAGAAGGGAAATCTCATAATTGTAATTGAGAACAACATGGAAGAGTATGAGTTTTCACATTAATATATGTAAAGAGTGATATGAGGTCTGCTTTAAGGTGTCTCAGTAAAAATATAAAATATATACATGCACATTGACTTTATTCTACACTGTGGAAATGCTGGGTTATCTTGAGAAGCAATGTACCTGCCATGTGATTTGTTAATATTTCATCAAAGACCTACACTCTGAAAGTGATTACCCTAAGTGCCTCAGCATTGCTGATCTCCCAACACCACCTAATGCCTGCTTAATTAACATAATTGATGCCACAAATTAATTTTCTTTAGTGAGGCTAGCAATTTTCTTAATGATCACAATGGATTTCAGAAATGGATGTGCACTGGCAACGTTAATGGTGCTCAAGTTGTTTGTATGTACTAGAAATCAGCAAAAGCCATTCATTTTTTTGCATGCATGAGGTATAGAACTCAGATTATTCTGTATTCTTCTCAGGAATTGTATAGTCAGCCTGATTCATACATAATTCAGCTTTTAACAGATAATAAAAAAGATTACTGGTTGCTTAAGTCCATTATATGCTTTGGTGCAACCCGATGCATTTGTTTACAGTTAATATTTTATGGACGCTGAAAAGAAACAAAACTACTACCTATAAGTTATGCCTGCATTTCCATGATCATCATAGTATTTGTAATAATAACCTAAATATGGGATACATTTAATTGTAAATCAACTTATGATGGGTGTCTTAGTTTGGGTTTCATAAGCTGTGAAGAGACACCATGACCAAGGCAATTCTTATAAAAGAAAATATTTAATTGGGGCTAGCTTACAGTTTCAGAGATTTAGTCCATTATGATTATGGGAAGTATGGCAGCTTGCAGGCAGACATCTGGATCCAAAGGCAGGCAGGAGACTGTACTCACTAGGCAGCCTTGAGGAGGCTCTAGACCACACTGGCCAGACTTGAGCATATATAAGAGATCCCAAAGGACGCACTTCCTCTAACAAGGCTACACTTCTTCCAGTGAGGCCACACCTACTAATAGTTCCACTTCCCCTTGGTGAAGCATATTCCAATGGGTCAAATCATCACCATTGTTGATGAAAATATAGCATGTATAAAAAAGAATATTATTAAACCTTTACAAGAAGAAAACCTTACACTAGGAATTGACCAGCCTTGATATGTGGCTTTTAGTAGATGGATCAAACTACAGTGGAAGGTCCAATACTCAGATTATATGGACAACACAAACAGAAATTTATGGATTAATGAATAATAATAAAATGTAACATGTATGAGGTAGTAAGGATAGATCTGTGAGGAATGAATTGGATGAGTATGATCGAAATACATTGCATGAAATTCTCATATCATTAATAAAAATATTTTCAAAGAAAGAACAGTTTGTGAGAAGTTGGATAAATTTGGAAGACAAAATACTAAGCAAAATAAGTTGGAGAAGGACATTGTTTACTGTCTCTTTTATTTGGGGTCTACAAAAGTCAAACTCATAGAAACAAATTTGAATGGTAGTTAGCACAAAACGTGAGGAAGAAGACATAAGATGTCCATCAAAAGATAAATATGGAGGCTTCTAAGACAAACCACTTCTGGAGAGCTCGCATACAACACCTATAATGGGCAGAAACTGAAGGACAGACTACGAGACTTTTCAGAACTTAACAATAAAAGATGAAGAGATGAAAGAGAATGAGGTAAGAAATTATCTGTATTCAGTGAATAAGAGTCTCATTGAGAACTGTAGACACATTTGATGAGTCTTAAAAATCAGGAAAATCAGAATCAAAAGCAACAAAGATCTAAAGAGCTACAGGAAAGAGAACAAAGAATTCTCTATTCAAAATAACTTCAAATGTCAAGCAAATGAAGAGGCAAGCAAAATGTGGTACATTTACACAATGGAACATTATTGATCTGTTAATAAAAATGAAATTTGAGGGAAATGTATGAAACAGTCATTCTGAGTGAGGTAACCAAGCCCCACCCCTCCCAAAAAATATTATATGCTTTCTCTCACTTGTATTGTTGTCCATGTGCTTTAAGACATGTCTGCTTCATTTGGAATACCCATAAAGGCCAATAACTTAGTAAAGGACAATGGAAAGGTGGGCTTTCAAGGAAGGGATGGTAGAATTAAGCAAGGGATATTGGAGAATAGCAGAAAAGGATACAATATGGGAGAGGGGATAATGGAACAGGAAGGGTTAAGTGAGATGCAGAATGGGAGGATAGGGTAGAAGATGAAATACCAGAAGAATAATACTGAAAACCTTATGAAAAAAAATCATAGGCCTGAGGAGAGCCTATTACTAGCACTCTGCTAATGGGACATAGTATTAAAACAATTCTTGATGACTCCCCATGATACCCATGGATTAGTGCATCTCTCAACCTCATCAGAGAAGCTTTCTTTTGAATTTTAGATGGCTACTAACCTAGAGATGCACAAGAAGTCAAGATAGAGACAAAAAGATTGCAATGTTCATTCCTAAATGGGACATGTATATCACAGCTTCCCTCACAGGGTCATTTCAGAAGAGGGGACAAGTGGAAAGACTGAAAGAGTCAGTGTCAGGAAATGAGTATAATAAAACTGTTTTGTGGACACAGCAGTACACTGTACATAAAACCTCAACAGCAAACTATGGAGCAGAGACTGAAGGAAGGACAAGCATACAGCTATCTCCTAAGAGGCTCTGACAATACCTGACTAATACAGATGTAGAGGCTCACAGCCATCCATTGAACTGAGTACACGGTCCCCAATGAAGGAGTTAGAGAAAGGTTCTATGGAGCTCAAGGGTTTGCAGCCCCTTAGGACCAACAACAATTACTAACTAGTACCCTCAGAGTTCCCAGGGACCCAACCACCAATCAAGGACTATACAGGGTGGGACTGAATGTACTGGCAGCAT
>JADRCD010210313.1:0-20139 GCA_019843815.1 Montemys delectorum
AAGCCAGGGTTCCTGGATTCACCAGCCCATAGCCTTGTGTTTTCCTGCACATGAAGCACACAAGATCAAATCAAGCAACATTCTGTAATGAAAGAGACTGGGGATAGGTTTCTCAGGAGTCTTTATCCCTAACTGAGGCGCTATTGATAAATGATGGCTTCCAGGGCAAGGAGAATCAGTTACATTTAAGGATGTAGCCCCAAGTAGGTCAACTATATTCCAGTGGACAGCCTCATACCTATTAGTATAAAAGCAGCACAAAATAGACTACACTGGTTATTGGGTAGAGAAATGGAGTGGACCTGAATGGGTTTGGAAAAAAAGTGAGTGGTGAATATGATCAAAATATGTTGTAGTAAACTCTAAAAGAATTAATAAAATGTCATTACAAACATTACAGTATATGTGCAATACTTGTATAAACTATGTGGATTTTTAAAATTTAAATGGTGTGAATTTAAAAAGACATTATGGTTTTATTAAAAGAAAATGAAGATGTGCTGTCCTCTTCCAAAAAGTTTCTTTCCTGTCCAGGAATCAGATTGATAAACTCACAATAAAACAAGGTTCTTGAAATTCTCTGCCTTTATACAAATCTAACATCAGTTTCACATAGCCATATTTTATACACTTTTGGACTTATAGATATATAACTGAAATATGTATTATTATGTGTGTGACTGTATTTATGTTAAGTATGCTTTGTTAGCACATGAATCAACATTCTTGATTTATGCATCAGAAATTAATATTTATTCATTTGCATCTGTATTAATATAGGCTACACTCTACTAGACAAAGTTATTTAAAGAAAATAAAAGCCAAAATGTGAAGCACAGCCTTCAGAGAATCACAGAGAATTGTGTTAGACACTTGAGTGGTTTTCTATTTAGGTTAATGTGCCAAAGCTAGCTTGTTGTTCACAAACCCCTTTTTTCTTCCCTCCTGGGCTCACAGGGAAAGAGCAGTTGCAGATCTCTTATTGGCCTGGATTTCTCATGGCTATGCAGTGTAGATTCTTTCTCTGCATTACCATTTCCTCTTGAAATGAGTAAATATAAGTCTGTACTCTTAAAGCTACTGAGATTTTCTTTTCTTCTGATAAGCAGCTGCCATGACCCAAAATAGGGATGTTCACTTCTTCTCAGAGCTGGCAGGCAACCACAGCTGGCTACATAAAGTTTAAATATTTATAGGTCAAGCTAGCCATCTTATTAATAGGAGTTGCTCTCTTAAAGGATACATATTTGTGGGGCAGTTCTCACAGCCAGAATCCAGTAGATCAGAGCCACTTTGAACCCCAGAGACCTACTGAGCATTTGCTCGAAGGGACGGAAGGTGTTCAGTGAATTGCTCCTGAGACCATGGCTCAGATTTCAGCCCAGACCCCTCACAGCTGCCCCTGCAGGAGATGTGTGCTCTATCAGGCAGACACTGTCTCCAACTCCCAGCATTCTAGCTGGACCTTACACACAGTCATCTGACCACAAGCCAGGCATGCCACACCCCATACAATAAAAAGGGTAGTTTTGCCCCCTCCTCTCTCTCTTGCCTCCTCACTCTCTTGTTCCCTTCTCTCTCTCTTGTTCCCTCCTCTCTTTCTTGCCTCCTCTCTCTCTTGTTCCCTCCTCACTCTTTGTCCCCTTCTTCCTTCTTCTTCTCCCCTCTCGCTCTTGCTTCCCCTCTCTTTTGCTCTCTCTCTCTCTCTCTCTCTCTCTCTCTCTCTCTCTCTCTCTCTCCTTCCTCTCCTTTCCTTCTCTCCACTCAACTAGCATATTTCCCCTTCCTACAATAAAATAACTCATTCATACATTGCCTCCTTTTTAATTAAGGTGCCATGCAGCAAGCAGGCCAGCCCCGGGGGGAGAGAAAGAAACCTGGGCCTCACCACCAGGCTCCCAGCCACCCTGAGAGGGAGAGAGACTCAGGCCTGATAAGTAATCAAAATTATTACCATCGCTAGGTCCTTCTCTAGATTTTTACTACACATCAAGTATCATATGGATCATAGTATTACTTCTTACAAACCCAATATTTTGGATACTTTGGTATATTTTATGTATAAGTTTAATTAAAAATGAATGATTGACACAATTAGTGGGCGCCAGAGATGAGATTCAAGTTGACATCTATTTGTGTATACACACACAAACACACACACACACATACACACACACACATACACACACATACACACACACACACACACACACACACATATAATGAGGACATCAACAAAATGTCAAGAACCCTCTGGTGATAAATTTTTAAAAAGACAATATAAAAAATTAAACATAGTGCATAACTTGATACAACTGATGAATTTTTACTTGGGACTGTATCATTGCCTGTTTTCCTAGCCTTCACTCATTGTCAACTGGATTTTTCTCTTGGAAAATAGTATAGTGACTAATTGAGTCAACATACTATTCAGCTTAAAAGTGATTGGATCCTCCAATGTGTGCTAAGTACATTCTATGAGAAGGGCTTCCTTTGACACTTCTATTTCTGAGAATACATAATTGGCTTTCCTTTGTTGAACAATCAGTCTTGTATATTTGAAAATTTGTCAACAAAAAAAATGCATCACTTAAAGAATAAACAAAGAGATGCCCAAAGCTGAAAAGCTGAGGACTATAACCTAGGTAACGATAGCATCATCTTTAAGCCATGGCTAGCATCAATCCATTCATTCATTCCTGTTTCAAAGAGTACTCCATTAGGTACAATCCATCCGTAACCCAGGGAGACAGGTTATGAATACACTGGGAACAAAATATTTCCTAAATCTTTTGGTCTCAAAGTCTGTCCTAAAGCTTTCTTGATTGACTCTGTTACCCAAGAACATTACCTCTGTTCTTGGAGTGCATAACTTTTGCTTTCTCAGAAGAAAACTTTGGTTGCTTACTAATTTTCCCAAGCCTTCAGGAACTTCCAACATACTACTTAATGACTCTTGCTATGACTTCTCTACAGACCAGCCATGCCAGCTGACCTTAAATATTTGTGAGGCATTACTCAGTACTGGAAATGGAGTAAGTTCCTAAATTACGATAGATTATTCACCAGGACAAAATTTCCTACAACTTGAGTTCTAGAGAACTAAACCTTTCAAACAAGTGGAGCTAATCATATAAGAGTAACAAGGAGGCATGAGGAGGTACACAAGACACTATGGAACATTATATAGTTCTCAACAGCATAGGTTATCGAGAGAATATTCTCTGCCAGAAACATAATGAAATTATGTGATAAATCTAGCTTTGTGACATGCAAAATGGTGTTTTCTGGAAATGAAATCATCCTGAATATTTTGGTTTATTTGTATTTCTCCTATCATCAAATGTATATACTTCCTTAAACCATCAGATCAAACTCCATCCTTCTGCCTTGAGTCGAATATTTCAAGTGAACTGAGGGGATGCAGTAAAATATTCCAAGTGAATTAAAGGAGACAGTAGAATATTTCAAGTGTATTTGAAGAGGTATTAACATAGTTTTCCAATGTCCTTGTTTATAATGCTTCTGTATTCACAAGTACACATCTTAACAGTGATTGAATCTCTAACATTACAAGGAGGATGAGGTGCCCATTATTAATAATATGTAGTTGCCATCCTAAATGTATTTAATAGTAATGATTCTTGTCTTTAAAAATAAGCACTCTTAAGTCTACAGATTTCAATACTAAAGTTGAAAACGTAGTCAACTATGTAACAGATAAAGATCTCTAGTTTTCAAATTTCTTCTCCCATAAGTATTTAACTTGAAAAAATCCTATTTGTTCTTTGATGTCAAATTTCTTAAATAATTTCAAAAAAATGTATCAGGATTATTTTAAATACCATACCAAAACCTGACTGCTCATGGGGATGAATATTCAGTTCTTTGCTCTCATCTCATATTTTTTTTAAATATCACTTAAACATAAATGAACATGGATGGAATTCTACAGTGTTCTACATTCTACTTGATTGGATTCCAGATATCAAGATATTTATAGTATAAGAGAATGTAAGGATTTTAAAGAGGATAAACTATGATACTATAAACTCTTCTTTAATGTACTTTCTTTGATCATTGTGATAGGCAATATTGACTTTCAAATTTTTCAAGATCTAGTGTCACCTAGGAGATTAGCCCCAAATATAGCTGTGAAGTGTTACCTAGATTATCAAGACAAGCAACCAAGTGTTACCACAGGCAATCCTTTCCAAACAATGACAAACTCTCTCTCTCTCTCTCTCTCTCTCTCTTCTCTCTGCAAATGCCCATGATATGAAGTCACCACATCTCCAATGCAACATCTGAGTTCTGGAGACAGAGATGTTCTGATTTTGACCTCAGGATTTTTGACTTCAAAGATAAAATCCAGAGGCACTGGTCACCAGGGACCCAGGAACAAAAAACAGGTGACCTAGAGCAGCAAGAATACTTTGTCCACCACATCATGGTTATTATCCTTCAGATACAGGGACATTCAACACAAGGACACAGGTCAATTCACCCACCTATGAAAGGATTACATAAGGCTTTCAAAAATGCACACTTAGAACTCAGTATGAAGAGCTGTAGGAATTTACGTGGCAGTCTTTATGCAGCTGTAAGGAAAAATGAACTTTACAGAAAAATGGATATATATGAAAACATTTATTGATTGATTGATTGATTGATTGATTGATTGATTACATTTGTGAGGTAACAGACTCAGGAAGATAATAACTGTGTGTTATCTTGCATTTTCAGATTATAGCTGAAATTTTACAATGTATGTGAGTGGGAGTGAGTGTGAACATAAGCCTGAAATGACAACGGAGGCCAGGATAGGGGTGAAAGAGTTATTGAGAAAATGGTGGGAAGGCGAGGGACAGGATATAGGGAAAAAACAGACTGGGTGGGGGTGGTGAACATCTTTAATCCCAGCACTTGGGAGGCAGAGGCAGGAAGATTTCTGAGTTTGAGACCAGCCTAGTCTACAAAGTGAGTTCCAGGACAGCCAGGGTTATACAGAGAAACCATGTCTCGAAAAAAAACAAACAAAAACAAAAAACAAAAACAAACCAGAGAGTAAGTATAACATCCCATGGTAAACAAACAAACAAACAAAAAAAAACCAAAAACAAAAACAAATGAGGGAGGATTCCTGTCTGACATACATAGAAATCTAGAGCATACCTTCTAAAGTCCTGTGTGATTAGAAATTATATAATTTTGATGTTGTTTCCCTGTGGTTTTTATCCTGACCTGAGTAAAACAGGGGAGGAAATTTAGTGAACACAAATGAATGGTAAACAGTACGTATCAATTAGTTTAGTTTACCTGTTACATGATTGATGTGCATTTATTATAAGGCATTATATTGTACAGCAAAAATTCTTATAATTTTAACTTCATATTTTAAAAAGTAAACATAGTAATCTCAAAAAATACTCACATCAAGTCTGTGTTTGTCATTTTCTCTTGCTTGATCAAAACACCATGATCAAGGTTACTTGTTGAGGGAGAAGTTTGTATGGGCTTAGGGTCTTAGAGGGAGGGATAAGAATCCATCCCCATCACAGAGGGGATAGTGGGTACCAGGGAGTCAGCATCTTTGAGCAAAGAAGCAGAGACACTAAGTCAAAATGGCACGAGTCTTCAAAATATCAAAACCTACTACCATTGACAAATTAGCTTCCTCCAAACCACTGTTAACCAGACACCTACCATTCAAATGCTCAAGGTAGTGGACAAACATCTATCATTCTAACCACCTCACACTCAGCTAGATACCATTCCCTAGATAGACTGACCTAATACTGTTACAGAAATGTTTTGTTGGTCTGTGTTGAAATGCCTTTTTCTTGCTTTTCTTTCATCATACAGGTGAATATATTTTCAAGAGCATTGTCAGACTTTGCAAAAGTTAGGAATCTTAAACTAAAGATGAAATTTTCTTTGTGTTCTGACTCTAGACGGTATCTTACCACTGATGTGAGGTCATTCCTGAATCATTATATCCTGGAAGTGATAACTTTCTCTAGTGCCTAACAGTAATTGACAGGTCCTTACAAAACAGCAAGCCAATGAAGTTGCAATCTCTTCTTTCACACTTTGACATGAGCTTTGTAAATGCAAATTATCTCAAAGGCAGAATTTTTTTCAGCAGTACTAGACCAACTATTTTCAAATGTTGCCTTCCATCAGTGCTATTCCAATGGCTTAATAAAAGATAGATGCTGAGGCCAGCTCCCAATATGGAATTGAAAAAGACTGTGGTTTGCAAGATGTGGTCCCCACCCAACAGTTTCAGCATCCTCTGGAAACTCATCAAATGTACATTCTTGGATCCTATCCAAGTCCAACTGTATCAGAAATTGTGTGATAGATAGGACCTTGTGCTTTTACAGATCTTTTGGCTCAATCTTGTATAGTATCAGACATTCTAAGACACAGATGATGCCTTCCATGATAATACTGTTTTGACAAAGGTGTTTTTTTTCATTCTGCCTTGATTTATTTTACACCAATTCATATTCTAATTTACAAGGTTATGAAATAAAAAAGCAATTCTTCTAAATTTTCCATACATTCTTTGTCTGAGGATATGGCCACTGCTTGCAGTTCAGATCTTCCTCGTCATTAGAAAAGATTTAACAGATTTAACTAGCACATCCATTTAACATGGGTTGTAATTGGCATAAATAAATCTGGTAAGATTGGCATCTTGCTCCTTGAGATAGCCTGAGTCAATATGGTAAGTAGGACTTGAATAATAAAATAGTCTCTCAGTGAACAGGAGGGATAATGATTCAATATTGATAGTGCATCTTCATATACCCCTCATTCCCAAATAACAATAAACATGCTGGAGAGGGAAGTTCAAAGAACCCTGCAGGAATTTGCAACAGCACAGATTAGTAGATTTCTCCATTATGTTCAGTGACTGTCCTCACAGTAGTTGTTGGGACACAGTGCTCTCATATGACATATGTCAGGGTTTAAACTCAGCCTGTGGCCTCATTATGTATACTGCCATTATGTATACTGCATGACACCACACAACTTCAAATAAACTACCTTCAGAGGATGGGACCATTTATCCTATATCAGCTACAATACAGACCATAGTATCAAATCTAGTAGAAATCAGTTCAGGGAAATTTGTGTTTAAATCTGTTTTTCTGTGCATTTAAATAATTTTGATACAATTTTTTAATCAGTTGTCTTCTCTAATTTGCCAATTTAGCTACAATAGGTGTAGTTGTCGTAAGAAAATAGGTTTAATATAATGATTAAGATCTGCACAAATTCAATCTAGTATCTCCTCTCTACAGCTGTGCAGACTCAACAGCTTGATCTTCTAATGTCTCTGAAGGTAGATTTCAACTTTCTAACTGAGGAATATGAACATCCAAACCTCAAGCCCCAGACAGACACACAGTAAGTAGTCAAAGTTTACTATCTGTTTCAACCAATTAATTAACACACAATAAATTATTTTCTCTGCTACATATGATGCATGAAATAATATTAATACTCTCTCATGAAGAGCTATTAAGTTTCCTACCAGAAATCCTGACTGGGAAGTAAGTTATCTGATCACGTGACAAAGAAATAAATAGAAAATCCATGTGTTGTCTGTTCATTTTTACTATGAACCTAAAGCTGCTCTATGGCAGAAAAGTTATTTTTGAGAAAAGAATTTGGACTTTAAATGGTATTTTTAAAAAAATCATTGAGCTGTATTCTTGGTGGTAGATCACTGGCCTATAGCATTTCTTAGTGTCTGTATTCAAAAAGTGAGTTAAATTCTAGTTACATGTTGTCAGACAAGCTTTAAAAATATTGTCATCTTAGTCCCCTGAATTGAAGTGGTTTGTTCAGTTACAGTAGAGATGTCATAATGACAATGTGGGTAGTTTTATTGGCACTCTACTTCATCATTTCTTTTCTAAAGTTATGTTGAATATAATTGGTGTTTTTCTTTGCTCAAGAAGGATGTTCTTCTGAGCTGCATCTTCTGATGATGGTTGGTTGTGATCATGGTTTTGGTTTGCTTATCTAAATGTTTTTCAATTCCACTGACTTAGGTATCATTTTCTAATTCTGTAATCTATATCATCTCTGGGTCTGCAATAAGTAATTGCATGGCTAAGTGATTAAAAAAAAAGTGGCCGAAGAGGAGAGTGAAAGTATCAAAAGGTTCAGATAATTTACATACTAGGTCATTTAGCCACAAGGGACAGTTATAATGTGATCATGAGCTGAGCCCCCTAAGAGCAATTACAGTATTACCAGAAATCATCATTTCCCACTCATTAGAATACAGGCATCCTTTATAGAAACACACTAGAGCACTTCAGACTTGAAGACTTCTTTACATCTAGTCACTAATGAGAGTCATGGTTTTGTTGTAATTTCTCTGAAACTCTTTTGAAAATTTTAGCTGTACCACTAATGAAGGATGTTATCTAACTTTTCACATCATGTGCTTAATGTGAAGTTCTTACACATCCAATTCCTCCAAAGTTGTCAGGAGTCTTTATAAAGCTTATTTTATTCACTAAGTACTGTCTAACTCTGAGTCCTGTACTACGTAGTAAGGACATACAAATATATGAAACACATGCTAACAGAGAATTCTTCCAAAGCTGAGTATCCAGCATGGTAGCCACTAGCCACATGGTGCTATTAGGTATTTGAAATGTTGTTCCTCAAAATAAGCTGTGCCATGATTTTGAAACCTTACCATGGAAAAAAAGTATTACAACTTCTTGTGAACTAATTAGCTTATCATATATTAAAGTGTTAAGGTAAATAAATTTTAAATAAAATTTATTAAAATTTTAAAATTTATAAAATTTTAAATAAATTTTATCTGGGGGTTTACTTTTTAATGTCACTTAAAAGATTTGAACTTATTTTCATGACACGTATTCATGTCTTATATTAGATTTGCTTTCTTTCTTTAGTATTTGGGGAGGGGCACAAGACAATGTCTTCTATATCTTGCACTGGTCTCAAATTCTCTGTACAACAAAGGATCCTCCTATGTCCTTCTAAATACTGCAATTACAGGTGTGAACTGCAATGCCTAGTTTATTTGGTATCAGATATTTGTTTATTTGAATCAAACCCAAATCTTTGTGTAGTCTAAGCAAACCGTTTATCAACTGTGCTCTATCACCAGCCCCTCACACAATATTTCTGTAGAATAATGTCTTATTTTTTCATTAATTAACTTATTTATTTATTTATTCACTTTACATCTCAATCACTGCCTCCCCTCAGGTCCCCCTCTCCCATACTCCCTTCTCCATTTCTTCATCCCCTTCTTTTCTGAGAAGATGCAGACCCCCCACTCAGGTATCCCCCCAACCATGCCAATCAAGTCTCTGAGGGCTAGGTGTATCCTCTTATCCCTCTAAGGCCAAAAAGAGCAGCTCACTTAGGGAACCTGATTCCATAGACAGGCAACAGCCTTTAGGGACAGCCCTCACTCCAGGTGAAGACCCAGCTGCACATCTGCTACGTATGTGTAGGAGAGCCACTGTCTAGACTGTGTATGCTTCTTGGTTAGTGGTTCAGTCTCTAAGAGCCCCCAAGGGTTCAGGTTAGTTGATTCCATTGGCTTCCTGTGGTGTTCTTATACCCTTCCTAGTCCTCAACTCTTCAATAAGAGTCTATCCAATGTTTGGCTGTGGGTCTCTGCATCTGTTTCAGTAAGCTGCTGGGTAAAGCCTTTCAGAGGACGAACACACTAGGCTTCTGTTTGCAAGCATAACCAGAGTGTCATTAATAGTGGCATGGATTGGTACTTGTCCATTGGACAGGTCTTGAGTTAGGCCAGTTATTGGTTGACCATTCCCTTGGTCTCCATTCCATCTTTGTCCCTGCATTTCTTGTAGACAGGATAGATTTTGGGTAGAAAATTTTATGGATGATTTGGTATCCTTACCCCTTCACTGGTGTTCCTGCCTGGCTATAGGAGGTTGCCTCTTCAGGATCCATATCACCACTGCTAATGTCTCTCCCATTGACTCCTTGGAGTTTCTCCCATCCCAGATCTCTGGCACATCCTCAAAATGCTGCCTATGCTCTATTCCCACCAGCTGCAGATGCCATTTATTCTCCTCTCCCTTCTGGTCCTTTCTCCTGTCTCTGTCCATACCTGACTCTGAACCACCCCCTTATTCTCCTTCCATCTCCTCATTTAGGAGGCAGATGGAGGGAGAGACAACATCTTTTTTTAATGTCTTTAACAATATAAATCATTAAATAAAGTAGTTACAACTAAAAGTAATGATATGTGATATGCTAGAGGTGTCAGAAAGGTTTTAAGAGCCAGAAGAGTAGGAAGTCTGCTATAATAATATGTCCTCCAGATTTGACAGGGAAGATACACCCTTGGAATCTGAATAATATAGCTGCCTAAATAAGACCTGACCAAGGGCAATAGCAGTTGATATGCCAAGATTGATGAGGGAAATTTCATGAGGGTTTACTCGTAAATGAAGAGCTATAGGTATTTAATAACTGATGTGAGAGGGATAATTCGTCTTCCTCAGAGAAAATCTGCCTAAATGATTATCAAAGTGTGTAATTTCAACTGGTCTGACCTAACAGTTATATACACTAGCACCAATAAATATATACAGCAGGCTACATTTATACATTTATTTGCATATGTATGTGTGTGTGTGTGTGTGTGTGTGTGTGTGTGTGTGTGTGTGTGTAACAATAGTATTTAAAGAATAAGAGGCTGTGAATTTGAAAGGGGCAGGGGGACATGAGATGGGTTAGAGGGAGTAGGAAATATTTGGTCTAGGTATATTTTAATACTTTTTAATTTAAGATACTTGAAATTAGAGTTTACAGATGGCAAGACACTTTGCAATCACATATCATAATCTTGCTCTGTGACCAGATGCTTATTCAAGGAAGCCATATTGCTTTGACTAACTTATTAGAGCTCTTGGTATTCTGTGGCACATATACACAATATTTCAAATTTTTGGAAATTCTATTTCAAATAAGTAAATTCAGTAGCATTAAGATAAACACCCTCATTTGTCTTGGTATCCTCATTACATGTCAACATCCCTGATAAATTTGGAGTTCTTCATGACTAAGAAAATTTATATAAAAGAAACCATTTAATTGGGTGCTTGCTTACAGTTTCAAGTGGTTAGTTCATGAGCACCATGGCAGAAATCATGGCACCAGGTAAACATGTCAATGGAGCTGCTGGAGGAAAAGCTGAAAGCTTACTTCTTAATCTGCAAGTTGGAGGTGCATACACACACACACACACACACACACACACAGAGAGAGAGAGAGAGAGAGAGAGAGAGAGAGAGAGAGAGAGAGAGACAGAAACTGGGAAAATGGGCATGACCTGTGTTTTTGAAACTTCAAAGCCCACCCCAGTGACATAAATTCTTCAATAAGGCCATACCACTCCAAAAAGGTCACACCTTCAAATCCTACTCAAATGGTTCTACCAAATGTGACCAAGTATTCAAATATATGAGACTGTTGAGGCTATCCTCATTCAAACTAACACAATGAGTGTACATTAAGCAATGAAATATAGCATACACTATTAGCTGTAGTTAGCAACTTAGGAAGTTCTTATGTTGAAGTAATGTCCCTATCCATCATCATTTTATTCACCTTGTCTCAGAATTTAAGATATTTTGTTTGTTATTACTTGAGATGCCCAGCTTTAGAGAACTGAGTTTTAATGGCACTATTGCTAACACCTGATAATCTACTACTGTCTAGACCCTTGTACTTGGAAACCACTTGACATCTAATATACACATAGCAAGAGAGAAGTGGACTGGAAGTTACATGTCAGTAACAGATCCAGGTTCACATCCATAAAGAAAATTGGACAGTGCTCCTGGTAGACTTTCATTATAGTCTGAAGCCTCATATATTTTGAATGACAGACTGCCAAATGATGAGTTGCCTGCCCCCAGTATGGTTTATGTCCTTGCTTGATACTGTATCACTTCATGTGATGCTGAAGTGAGAAAGAAATTAATCACTGCAGTTAGTCTGCATTTCAGACACTCCAAGGGGCCTGGCAGAGGTTGGAAGAACACTCTGTCTTTCCCTCAAGCTTATTCTCCAGCTTCACGAAAGGGGACATGACCACTGTTATGTGCTCTAAGGAGGGCCCTAACCAGAAGAGATGGATAAAAGCAGCTACTGTATGATAACTTTTGAGGTATGTGATGGAGTCCTTCAGGATTTGTCAACATGGGCTCTGTAAGTAATTTTATTAATTTTTAAATTAAGGAATGAGGAAAAGTTGTCTCTGAAAAAAGTTAATGCAAGTAACTGTCATAGATGTGGGGACTTAACTAAGTGGTAGAGTGTTTGTCTAGCATGTGAAACATCAACAAATAAAAAGTGCTTAAAATGTAGTCTTCTTTTATTGGAATTAACAGCTCAGATAAATTTAAAATTTTTGAGTTATATAATAAATTAACATTTTTTCAGTCATCCCCAGTGACAAGTTTTGAGAAGGCAGTATTCCTAAGAGTTTGTTTTAGAAGCAACTTCACACAGAACTTCAATGTCTCCTTCTCCAAAATCTCAAGTAAGTAATGATGACAATCCAGTGCAGTATTGTAGTATAACTGATGTGTCTTGAAAGACCTTCAGGAAAGAAGCACTAAGGTGCTAAATGAACTGTGACAAAGACAGGTCTCAAGGACTGCTCAGGTTACAAAAGTTGAAACTCTTCATAAAACTGGACTAAGGAGAATATGTTTGAAAAATAAGCTTTATGGTGTGGAATGACTCTAAAAGAGACATGGAGAACATCTCTTGAACCCTGAATAGAAGGTAAAACACACAAAAACTAGCGATGCCAGGATCCAGCTGTGCAGCACTCAGTAAAGGTTAGGGGAGGTGGACAGAGATCAAGGCACTGAGGAGTTTTGAGCTCTTCATCAACAGGCATGTATTTTCTTGAGTTTGAGTGCATTCTTCCCCATTGTAATCCTGCTCTCCTATGTCATATTTTTCTTAGAAATTTAACATTTCTAACTACACAAAGTTATCTTAGTATGTTATATGTTCTTTTAAATGTCTGTTCAATTAATCATTATGACATCAGTTTATTTTCAGCTATCTCTCTTTTGTATCTTAATTATTACTATCAGAAACCCATTCTACTAATCTTTTCAAAAGACTACTAATTAAGCCAGGCAGTGGTGGCGGCACACACCTTTAATTCCAGCACTTGGGAAGCAGAGGCAAGTGAGTTCCTGGACAGCCAGGGCAATACAGAAAAACCCTGCTTCAAAAAACAAAAAACAAAACAAAACAAAAGACTACCAATTAATATTATAATATCCATTTTAATTTTTCCCATTTTAATATTTTCACTTTTGTATCTCCTTTTATTTTCTTTCAGTTTATGCTATATCTAGCCATAAGAACAGTCCTTAACTTAGGAGAAAAATTGAGGTCATACAGTTTATATTAAAAAAAAAACTATATAAAAATACAATTTAAAGTATATAAACATTCAACTGGACACGCCTTTAATTCCAGTACTTGGAAGGCAGAGGCAGGCAGATTTCTGAGTTCAAGGCCAGCCTGGTCTACGGAGAAAGTCCCAGGACAGCCCGGGCTATACAGAGAAACCCTGTCTCCAAAAAACAAACAAAAAAAAATGAAAACAACAACAAAAAAAGAATGTAAACATTCAAAGTTCAGATGGAAATAGCTCAGAACTGAGTAATGGTTAAAATACCTCAATAATAAATTACTAGATAGCCCTAAGGGAGATTTTAAGCTGCATTTATATACTTTGATTTCTCATGTTTGAACTCAAAATGTGGAAAATAATAAACTAGATGCCCAAACAAGGAAGCCCAATGACTATTACCTGATATACTCATTTTACAGTAAGAGTAGCACATATCATACTTAAAAATCATTTTAATTGATTACAATAACACACTAATTTGACATTATTTCCACAAAAGTGATATAATATATATTAAATATATTTGTTTGTTACAAAAACAAAACATTGATTTTAAACATATAACACATAGAAAATTACAATAAAAACTGGACTATACACACAAATTACAACAATGTTTTCATGAAAACTCAAGAACATTCAACATGGGAAATGGGGCATAGCTGGAGCATTATAATTACATGCAATGTTCTCTTTCATTTAGGTAGTATAAAGTAGGGTATTGATTTTATTATCTGTGTATCTTTAGGCACATGTAAATATGTATGCAATGAAATATATAAATATACTTATAGAGGATATACAATAGTACATATTGTTTAATATTCATCTCTTTTCTATTTTCTAAGTCATACAAAAGTAACAGTTGAACTTCCTAAAATAGACCCAGAACTATGGCTCCTCCCACTGTATCAGAACATGTCAAAATTGAAACCATTATGGAAATGTGGTCTCAAAGCTCCATTTCACAGCTAAAGTAACCAAGTCTCAATAAGAAGATGTGTCTCTCTGAAATTGCAAGATAGTAGCAGTCTTGGGTTTGGAAATGTGAAATTCTGGCTCTAAGACCAGTCATCAATATCCATGAAAACATAAATCTCTACATATGTGTCAATTTACAAAGATGCTAAAATTATCCATTAAAAAATAACTCAAAAAATTACAGTAAATTGCAAGAAAACACATGTGTCTTCATGCCTAACTTGATTTGACAGTACAGCTATGACTGGGTAGTTATATAATATTCAGCTATTGTTAATATTTTAGCAATCCTTATAGCACATCCTCAAATTTATTTTCAGGTACAAAGATTCTAAAAGTTATTTCCATAAAATAAGATTCTACAGTGGAATAAATCTGACATATAATAAATATTTGATGTATTCCTTAGCTATTCATTGCTTACTATAGTCTCAAAAACTGCTGGACTAGACAAATTTTATTTAATCATTTCCCAAAGGTATTAGTCATGGATCAAACTTACCACTTAATACCTGAAAACATCTCAAGAAACATTTTGGATCCACGTTTAGAAACTCTAAGTTTCTGACTTCACTAAACCAAGAAGTGCATGGTAGATTACCAAAGGTCAAAAGGCAGCAGGCAAGAACTGGTTTTATTAGACAGAATAGCCAAAGTACTTCTTCATTTGGTTTTGTAAATCAAACTCAAGTGGGATACATGGAATATCATGTAAACATTGAATATTTGTCTCTGTATTTGACAGATTAAATTGGAGACAAAATATCAATACATACTGGCCGAATTCTGCAGAAACTCCATATTATAAGCCTAAATGCAAAGAACAAACAATAGCCAACTATCTTTCTGTGATATTATATTTTATCTGCTCAGGGAGACAGGCAAAAAAAGGAAAAAATTCATGCTCATGCTTGGCTACTATATGAGATCAAAGCCATCCTAGGTTGTATATATACCTGTCTCAACAAATGATAGATGATAGATTTAGATAGATGTATGATAGATAATAGATAGATAGATAGATAGATAGATAGATAGATAGATAGATAGAGATATGCTGAGGTTTCATTTATTGTTATGTATTGCAATGCTAAATTGTATACCCAATGGTCTATGACTACCAGTGACTTCTCATGATTACAAGCTTTTGTTATGCAAACCTTGTTCCCTGATTTAAAACTATTGGTTAAATAAAATTTTCTTCAGCTAATTATTGGAAGGATTAAAGGTAAGTGAGATTGGAGTGACCTGGTTGGAGGAGGAGAGACCAGAAAGAGCAAAAAGAAGGAGGGGAGGAAGAAGCTGCCACAAGGTGACATGGGCGATCGGTACATGGCCAGTAGAAATAGCAAGTATGTGGGATACATCACTGAAGAGGTAGCCATGCCAGCAGTTAGAAGACTAGATTAGGGTTTATCCCCAAGTAATTGCCAAAGCCAGATAAAACAATCATAGTCTGAGTCTCATTTATTTGTAAGCTGATCAGAGATAAGCTTATACTTGTTGTACTACATAGATAGATAGAAAGACAGATGATGGATGTATGGATGGATGGATGGATGGATGGATGGATGGATGATAGATTGATAGATAGATAGATAGATAGATAGATAGATAGATAGATAGATATGATAGATAAAGATAGGCTATAGTTACAGAGAATGATGTCGAAAGAAAGAAAGATAGAAAGAGAAAAAGAGAGAGAAAGAAGGAAAGAAAAAAGAAAGAAAGAGACAAAGAAAGAAAGAAAGAAAGAAAGAAAGAAAGAAAGAAAGAAAGAAAGAAAGAAAGAAAGAAAGAAAGAAAGAAAGGAAGGAAGAAAGGAAGGAAGAAAGAAGTCAAGAAACCTGTTTTGTTGTTGCCAGGGAGACTCCTCAGCCACACTACTCTTGTAAAGAACCTGAATTTGATCAATTCAGTACCCACATCAATTGACTCACAAACCTACTGTAATTCTATTTCCAGGGTATCTTCTGGCCTCTGTGAACATCTGAATTCATATTCACATGCACATACTTGAAAGTAAAGTACGTTCTTTTGAAAATTTAAAACCTTTATGTGTATGAATATTCTATATATATAATATATATATTATATATATATATAATATATATACAATACGTGTATGCCTGGTGCCTGCATAAGTCAGAGGAATATTCTCAGGAACTGAAATGGCATATAGTTGTGAGCTGCCCTCTGTGTGATAGGTCCAAGTACAGCCAGTGTTCTTAACCACTTACCCATTTCTCCAGTCTCCAAAATTAAATAAATTCCTTATTAAAAATACTTACCATTTTCCACCAACATAATAGTTTAATAACTATTTGAGAATTTGTTGCAATTCACCCTGATCACACTCACTTCCCACCCCTCCCAGGTTCATCCTCCCATCCTTTCCCTGCAAAGAAAAATGCATTAAGTCTAACTTGTGTTGGCCGTATACTCACTGGAGCCTGGACAACTTCCTAGTGGCCAGTCCCTTAAAGGAAACTGAGTATATCAAGTGAAAGGAGATTATCTCAGAAAAGGCTCTTTGTTCATACTGTTAAAACATATTGGGATATTTAAATACTATAAATTAAGTTTTTGAAATCAGACTGAATACATTTTGATTTTAAAGTTGATATTAAGAAGTCTGTGGGGCAAAGAATAGATGATATACCTTAATATTCATACTTCAATATCGCGATAATGTGAGGTAGACTTGTGATGGTTAATATTGTCAATTTGACAGGATGTAAAATCACCTAAGAGACAAATTTACAGGTATGAATATTAAGGAAGTGAGATTTGGTGAATTGGACAGACCTACCTTAAATGTAGATGTACCATTCTATGATCTATATCTCAAGTCAGAATCAACAGGGCTGAACACTATTGCCCACCTATCCATGCTTCTTAACTGGAAACACAATGTAAACAGTTGTCTCATACTCCAATAGCCATGACTTCTCCATAATGGATTACCCTCAATCTGTTAGCAAAAATAATCTTATCCATCCATTATTAAATTGAATTTTTCAAATATTTCATCATAAGAACAAGGAAAGTAACTAGTTCAGAAGTCAGAAGTCAATGAGTTAAATGATTGGAACAACAGCAGACTCTCTAATAAAAATCAGGCACTAATATTTCAGCAAATAATTTTCAAACTGGTTGGTCACAAAGGAAATTTTAGAGTATCCTGGAACTTTAAACTAACTTCAAATGTCAGCCTGTGACAATCAATACAATCATTTTGGCCTTGATGTACATAGCTTAAGTATGGATGAAAAGGCAACCTGTGATATTAAAGGTGGTAAGTTATGTCCTTTCTCAAATACTCATTTTTAGTTTTGGGCTTCATAGGACAGCCTTTAACTAATTGATAAGTTAAAACAAACTGTAATTGTATGTTCTTTATTATTTCATGTTTGGGAGCCCCAGGAGGTGGAGTGGAGTTTTCATGCCACAAACTGGAACAAGAATCATGGATTCTGTATGGATCTGTCCTAGGTCTTCTGCATATGTTGTGGTTGTTAGCTTGAGTCCTAACAGTGGAAGTTGGCTATTTCTGATTCTGTCCCCTGCTCTTAGGACCTTTCTCCTTCTTCTGGGTTGCCTCATCCAGGCGTGATATGAGGTTTATACCTAGTCTTACTATCTTGTAGGCCATGTTCTGCTGATATCCCTGGGAAGCCTGCTCTTTTCAGAAGAGAAATGGAGGAGCAGTGGATTTGAGGCAGAAGAGGCATGGCAAGTAGGGGTTGGGGAGTAAGAATAATGGAGGAAAGCAAAACTGTGGTCAGGATATATGAAAGAAGAATAAACAGAAAGGAGAGGAGAGAGAGAATGAAAGAAGGAAAGAAAGAGAAAGAAAGAGAGAAAGAGAAAGAAAGAGAGGAAGGAATGAACAAACGAATGAAAGAAGGAAGGAACGAAGGAATAAAGGAATGAACGAAGGAAGGAACGAGGGAACGAAGGAAGGAACAAAGGAAGGAAGGAAGAAAATATTTCAGTTGAAAAACTGTATCACAAGAAAACAGACAATATATGGCTAGGATCAGGGTAGCAATTAACAGCTCTTGCCACACTTGGAGATGACTAAAGTTTAGTTCTCAGCACCCATGCTTAACAGCTTAAACACCTGCAATTCTAGCTCCAGGATATTCAACACAATCTTCTGACCACTTCAGATACACTCATATGTGTGCCTACATACACAGAGACACAACACACACACACACACACACACACACACACACACACACACACACACAAAACAAAAGCAAGCAAAGAGCAACCCATCGTGAGCAGAACATTGAAACCTCTCTTTAAAGTTTTCAGCTTGATATGAACAATGACGAAAAATGATGTTACCAAGTGCCAATGGTTAACTTTTGATAAATGCCAGATTCCAGAACTTTCACTGAGTAATCTCATGGTTCCTGTTGTCTATAAAATCTCAGCTTTTGGTTGCACTCTTCATGGACTATGATTATCATTAAACAAAAAAATTGCTACAACTTCTACTAAAAGCACATTTTCATTTATTTTTAGAGTTGGTTTTCATGTTTTGAAATATGTTTCTAGCTTTTGCTATATTCCTTGAAGTACTTTTTATGACATTAAACTTTGAATGTCATTATATATCCTACACCTATTCCTAAATGTCCTAGAGAACATTTATTGTATAAAATTGTTGTTATCATTTATAATAAGACAAGTTTTGACTGTTTTCTAATAAACTATTACTATTCTTATTGATAATATTTAACTTACTTTTGAAAAATAATAGAGAAATAAATGTGAAAATACAAAATGGCAAATAATTTAAACAACCCCATTTAGCAGTCTACAGGATGTGAGAATATGTTTTAAATACGTCCTTTAATTGTCAGACAAGTATCTAACTTTGTATTTACTACAATAGTAGTTCTTGCAACCAATAATTTAATACTCACTTTTAATTCACTGTTTATCAGACCAATTACTTTTGGTATTAATTTAACTTCAAAATTATTAGTAATGTGTCTCTACTCATTCCAACCCAGAGCAAAATAACTCAAGACTTATTTGCTAGTCACATTCTAAATTTCACGTCTTTTAAAACAGGCCTATTTAGAAAGAACACTGTACTCAATTCCCACCTGTGGAGGGAACAGTGGTACTTAAGTTCAATCACTCATTCAAGTGTTGTTCATTAAGTTCATCTCATGAGTAAAGACTAGAACACAATTCATCTCATAAAAGCTACATATTGATTTTGATTAATGAATTCTTTGGTTCCTTCAGATAAAACTGGTCATGTCTAGAATAAATCTCTTCAGTTTTGGAACTGCTAATTTAATACCTTAGCTTGATCTCCATGAATTGAGGAAAGAGTTCAGGTAGGGTCCCTTTGATATGCATATCACTGGATTCACCTAACTCACATGGTTAGGGAACAGGTAGTTTAAATGAAAGAATCCTTCTGTTCTTATCTTCCCCATCCTCCCTCTCTCCTTCCCTCTTTTCTCTCTCTCTCCCTCTGTATGTGTGTCTGTGTGTCTCTCTGTGTGTACCTGTGTGTCTCTGTGTGTGAGTGTCTGTGTGTGTGTCGCTGTGTATATATATGAATCTCTCTCTCTTTCTCTCTCTCTCTCTCTCTCTCTCTCTCTCTCTCTCTCTCTCTCTCTCTCTCT
>JADRCD010210313.1:20149-30192 GCA_019843815.1 Montemys delectorum
TCTCTCTCTCTCTCTCTCTCTCTCTCTCTCTCTCTCTCTCTCTCTCTGTGTGTGTGTGTGTGTGTGTGTGTGTGTGTGTGTGTGTGTGTGTTTCAAGAAAATCTCTCTATATGTAGCTCTGGCTGCCCTGAAACTCACTAGGTAGATAAGGATGGCCACAAGTTCACAGAGACCATCCTGCCTCTGCCTCCCTATTACAAGGATTAAAGGTGTACACTACTACACCTGGCTGCTTCCACTGTTCTCTTGGTTGAAGGACATCTGTGGATGGATGAAACCCTCTTTTTCTGAACTTTAAATCAGGCTTAATAGTTTAGGCTGTTGCTGCCGTAAAGAGAAGTACTAGGACTGTAATGGGTATTCAGTGTTCAACATTTTATGCTGATAAAGTAAATAAATTATGGGAATAAGTAAGACCAAGATCATGTAGTTCTACTCTCAGCCAGCTATTTCATTTGGAAAGGTAATCAGTTAATCAGTACCCAACTACATAGAAGCAATCAGATAGATGTTGCAACTTGGCATATAGCTTCAAGCTGGTTTTTGGGACAACGGTACCACCATGCCTTTACTATAGTTTTCTATAGGTGCTCTCTTTACATCTCAGATTACCAGACCAAAAAAAATCACTTTTATACTCAAAGTTTCATGTCACATGTGTGTGCATGAGACTCAGAGAATGGCATGTTTTCATCTAGCTCAGAAAGTACAAGAGTATGGAAACTATATGTATAGTAAAAGTAAAACTAATTTGAATGGAGATGCAATCAAAATATTTCAAAACTTCCTATCTTCCAACACTGAAAATGTGACCCATTAGAGCTGGAATATGGATCAATTTTAGTGTTAGGGGGATCTGAATTTCTGTCCAGATTACTAAACTCACAACTCCATCAGTTTTAACAGGTAACATTGATACAAAGTTTTCAAGTCAAGAACAGAGCTCCCAACTTGTGTGGTTGTTATGAGGAGTAAATAAGATAACAGCTGTAAAAATTGCTTTCAAAAGTATTTCATGTACATCCCCTCCACCATCATTTTTTTTTCTGTTTATTAAGTGCCTTAAAGCTGACCACATCCAAGTAGTAGATGGTTTCAACTCAATAGGAAATAATATGGACAAATAGTGTTGAACTCTATGCTTAGTCTACTTGAAAAACAGTCCTGGGCAATGCAAATCAATCATTTAGCGGTTTTATTTGTATAATAGAGATTTAGAAAGAGAATTAAATTTGTCATACCATGTCATAGCATGTGCAGCTTATACACAATAGAAACCTATTTTCACAGTTCTATAAAAATAAAAGAATTCTCACTCAGAATGATATTTTCTAGTTCCATCCATTTGCCTGCAAAACTCATGATGTCTTCATTCTTAATAGCTTAATAGTATTTCATTGTGTAAATGAACCACATTCTCTGCTTCCATTTTTTGTTTGAGGGACATTTGGGTTGTTTCCAGCTTCTAGCCATAAAAGATAAGGCCACTATGAACATAGTGAAGCATGTGCCCCTGTGGTATGGTGAGGCATCTTTGGGTATATGCCCAAGAGTGGTATAGCTGGGATTTCAGGTTGATCTATTTCCAATTTTCTGAGGAACCTCCAGATTGATTTCCAGAGCGGTTGTACAAGTTTGCAATCCCACCAGCAATGGAGGAGTGTTCCTTTTTCTCTACATCCTTGCCAAGACAGTGTGATAACTAAAACCCAAAAGGACATGAATGGAATGTACTCAGTAATAAGTGGCTATTAACCAAAAAAGTATGGAATACCCAGATTACAATCCATATAAGTCAAGAAAATTAACAAACTGAAGGGCCGAAGTGAAGATGCTTCAATCCCTCTTTCAAGAGAGAAGAAAGCAATCAGGGGAGGGAAAGGAAGGGAGGGACCAGGGAGGGACCAGGGAGGAACAGGGCAGGAGGAGGGGGAAAAGAGAACAAGACCATGTATGGAGAGGGGAGGGGAAACAGCAGAGAAGCCCTGAGAGGCAGCAGAATGAATGGAATTGAGTTGTGGAGACCCTCTACAATGTACCAGAGACTTGGGAGGTAAGAGACTCTCAGGACTCACCTTAGATGAAATGCCCTACAGTGGGGAGAAGGAACTTACAAAGTCCATCTCCAGTAGAAAGACAGGGCATCAAGTGGAGGGATGGGGTTGCCATGCCACTGTCAATAATTGACCCAGAATTGTTCCTGGCTAAAAGAACTGCAGGGACAAAAATGGAGAAGAGACTGAGGCAAAGGTGGCCCAATGTCAGGCACAAATTGGTATCCATCTCAAGTGGAGGCCCTATGGAGTGACACTATTAATGATGCTAGGGTATGCTTACAGACAGGACCCTAGCATGGCTGTCCTCTGAGAATCTCAAGAAGCAACTGACTGAGACATATGCAGATACTTACACCCAATCAATGGAATGCAGTCAGGGATCCCTGTAGTTGAAGTAGGGAAAGGCTGGTAGGGGCTAAGGAGGAGGGCAACCCCGTAGGAAGACCAGCAGTCTCAACTACCCAGATCACTGGGAGTTCCCAGACAGAGTTACCAACCAGGCAGCTGGTAAGAGGCCCCTAATGCATTCATGGCAAAAGACTGCCTGGTCTGGCCTTAGTGAGAGAAGAGGTGTCTAATTCTAGAGTGACTTGAGGACCCAGGGAGTGGAGAGCCTTGGCAGGGGGTTGGGGACATCCTCTTGGAGACAGGGGGAGGAAGAATGGAATATGGAACTGTGGGAAAGTGAACAGGGAGAGGGTAATGACCGGACCGTAAAAAATAAAAGGAATAAAAAAGAAAAGAAAATTAAAAACATAAAAGAATCCAAGATAAAGAGAACCATCAAATTAGATATCTACTGCAGATCTGGCTTTTATGTCATAGACGATACCTCTTAAATGTGTTGTTTCTAGTAGAAGAGGAAAGGCCCCTTTTAAACCAGTACAATAATCCCATTCATTAGTGTTTCCACCCTAGAGCAGTCCCTCAAGACCTCAGTATACAATGCCATAAACCTAGGTATGAGGACCTCAACATTTGAATTCTGTGAAGACACAATGATTTCAGGTCAGATTGGGTAGATTTAATTCTTGAAAGTCGCTGATCTCAAAATCCAACAAAAAGAAAGCAAGTTTTGCATTAGGGAAACTAATTTCATTTCCAGTGTTGTTGGTTTCTGGCCATTTCCTACTGTGACTCTTTTTTAATTCCTTGAACTGGAAGCTCCCGGAGGGTAGATGTTTTGATGTTTCTCTCCTTTGTGTTTTAAGTAACACACACACACACACACACACACACACACACACACACACACACACACGAAGATCAGGAAAGACCTCCCTTCTCACATATTTATTATTTGTACATAATTAATAGAAAGTCAGTTGATAAATGTCAATCATCCTCTACAGGCAAAGAATATTCTAATGAGACCCTGTTTGTGGCTGAAGGCACATGCTATCAGCAATTTGGTTTTTACATTAAAAATGGGAGCTTAATAATGTTATAAATCCAACTCAAAAGTCAAGTACATCGCTTCCCAAGATCATGACTTATGTTCAAAATAACTATTGGCAACCTCTGAACAGTTTAGGCATTATCTGGCAAAATTCTTCAAAAAAGTTTGTTGACCTCTGTGACTCAGATATTTGGCATTTTTATACTCTATTTCTAAATAGGATATAAAAAATATACCTTACTCTTGAACTCCTTCCATGAATAGAAGATAAAAATATGGGGAAGCTCTTGTTAATTTGTTGAAAATTAAATCTAAGGAGATAAGGAGAACTCACATATTTCATCACATAGCCTCTCCTTGACTGTTACCAGAAATCCAATCATAATATGTTAATCAGATTTTAGGCCGCTAATATCTATGAAAACACAATCTTGCTATAAAGATACTTAGAAAGATAATCAGAGCATGAGCTTTACTATCTCACTGGTCCTAAGGATGTGTTTAGAACAGGGACACTATTTTTTTAATGCTTTTCTTTTGCCTTTATAGAGTGTTGTTTACTGATAACTTTCTTCCTATTTTAAAATTTAATATTTTAAATATAAATTTTATCATAATCTTAGCATACCTTGACAGAATGTTTTAAAAAGCTAATTCACAGAAGAAACATCAGAAGGTTTGATTGGCCATTTTCCCAGAATTGAAATTGTTCTACTTAATTATATATTTTAATACTACCACCCCTCTCTCACTTCAGCTTCATCCCAATTTACAAATTATCTCTCTTTCTATGTAGTATTTAATTATGGGCTTGAGCTATACATTTCTGTGCAATTTTCAATATAATTAAATCTATTTTATGAGAAAAATCTACAAAACCTTTTATGTTAGAACAAAGAATTTCCACACACATGATGGGTAAGTCTGTGCAGTTCCTGTCTGCCTCTTTATTCTTTCTATAGTGAGGATACAAGCAAACATGGCTGCCTGTGAGGATAGACAGATGCCTTGTTGTCATTCTCCAGTCATTCCTAGTTACATTACCTGCTCTGTCACTTTCATATATGTTTGCAGCTCATTTTATTTTATTTCATGGCTCATTGTCAACTCATTGCACATATAGATGTGGTTTCATGTACTAAGTACATAAAGAAAAGTAAAACTGTAAAAAAAGTAAAATTCAAGACACGAGTAATCTGGTAAAACAGATACTGCAGCTAAAATATTTTACTAATGTGTCTACTTTTATCTACTAGGACCAGAGGGCCATCCTTATATCTACAATTGTTATAGGAACTAAAAAATGGGAACTGATTGTCCATGATGTGTCTACAGTATAGAGTTTGAAAAGGCTGACAGAAAAAAATTCATAAAGGTATTACATAATTAAATTTAAGTTTTATGATGGTAAAAGGATGCTCTAAAGACATTTAGTCAGATGCATTAGTTTCCTCATCAAAAGATGTCGATGAGGAACAGAAATGGGAAGAAAGCCTAGCCTGAGAGAGATCATTTGGCATATAAAATTATCTGATTATTTTTACCAAGTGAAGAAGAGATGCTGTACTCCAAGCAAAGGAGACATATATGCAAAAGTGTGGAAGCATGGAGGAGTGTAGTCTGTGTATGTATTACAGAACTAAGTTTAAATTCTGAGATAGAGAAAGGAAGTAAATCTAATAATGGATCATGGGAAGTTGCCTTGCCATAGTTGCACTATTGATCCTTATCTGGTTGCCAATTGAAGTCATTTAACTTTGTTGATTTTATGTGAAAATGTGAAATATCTAATAAAAATCATATAATTTTATATTGCATATGAAAATGTCTGATCGGCTCTGTATTTGAAAAGGGGTAATTTAGGGGTAATAAGCAATGAGAGGCAAGTATTGGCATGGGCAAACATCAGATTACTGCCACCTGCAGAATGGGAACTATGCAAAGTATAGGAACTGTGATTCACTAGAGTAATTTAGGCATGCATTTATAATGTTAAGTGTTTTCATGGTGGCTGTCAAACCAGGAAGAAACCAAACACTATTCAAAAATAAACCAATTGCTGACTACCACATTTAGAAGCTAGAAAGAATGGATTAGATTTATATTGGAAGAGCTAAGAATAAAGGAGATTCCACCACTAACATGCCATCTTAGCCAGTTGTGTAGATTAGATGGAAACAGTTTCATTAAAGAGAATGGTCACTGCAAACAGATGTGGGCAGAATCCAGTGAGAACTTCATGGATACCAAGAGTAGTAGAAAAATAAAATTTATTTGCTTTTGTATTCATCTTTTCTTTCCAGTGAACCAGAATGCATATACTATGCTGAGTGTTCTGAATCAAAATAGTCAACTGATCACCTCTATTGCTAGGCAAGCCACTCTAGTTAAAACTTTGCTCTCTTCTAGTCTGTAAGCCAAGGTTGTCCAATCAAGTAAAAGTATCTTATGTCTGAATCATTTTCTTCTCATGAAGAGAAATTACATAATTAAATGATTATAAACCAGCTGATATGAGACCCCCAAGAGATATACAGTAGAGGACTGTAGGGTCTGAGTTCAGTCAGAGAAGATACACCTAACCCTCAAGATATTAGAGGCCCCAGGGAGTTTAGAGGTCTGATTGTGTAGGAGGTAGGGGCTTGGGACATCCTCGTGGAGACAGGGGGTGGGGAGGAGGTATGGGATGTTGAACAGTCAGAGAGTGGATTGGTGGGGGTGGAGATACAATCTGTAGTGTAAATAAATAAATAAATAAAAGATTAAATAAAAAGAGAATTTAAGATTATATATTGCCAAAAATGATACTTAAGAAGGGAAAAAAATGAAGCTGTGTATGAAGACATTTGCATTTAATCTCAGTAATTCAGAGGCAGAGGAAGGTGCATCTCTATGAGTTTGAGGTCTACATAGTGAATTCTGGGACAGCCAGAACTATGTAAAAAGACCTTTTCTCAAAGAAACAAAGAAAAAGAAGACAAAAGAGGAGAGTGGAGGAGGAAGGAGGAGGAGGAAGGAGGAGAAGAAGGAAGAGGAGAAGAAGAACAAGAAGAAGAACTAGAAGAACAAGAACAAGAGAGGAGGAGAAGGAAAAGGAGTCTGTGTTTTTCTAAATATAATTTCTGTCCTCTAACACATTTGTATGTAAGAAATTGTGATACAAAACAATGATCAGCTAACAATTTCTGATTTGCATTACTAGGTTTGTATAACATAATTAGATAATTTAGAAACTTTAGATATTTTAAGATAACAGGACATCCATGTATACACAGAAAAGAATAGTTTACATGTCATTAAACCTTGTAACAGTCGTGTCGCTAGTGGGCAACCAGTCAATGTGAAAATATACTACTAGTTCATTATTAATAAGAACATTTTAATTATATAACGCTGTTCAGATATTTTATGGCTTCTGTGTCTCTGCTGAGATTTCTCAATTTTTAATTTTTCATAAGCATGTTTGTTTCATGCCTTTGTGATGACCTTTTACAATGAGGTTCATACCTGTGAGGGTCTTTTGGCTTTTGGTTATTATACTGTAGCAACTTCAGGTTTGGTTGTATACATCTAAACAATATTGCTTTAAAAACCTCTTTTTCCTCTCAGATGTCAGTTCATATATTTTGTTCTTAGACAACATATTTGGTGTCTACCCTATGTGTATATATGTTATGGGTAAATGAGATTTTGTCTCAGTCCTTTTCAGAATTTTCCCACATGACAGTAACTGCCTGTATTCCTGTTCGCTGATTCTTTAATTCAATTCTTTCCAATACCTACAAATAAGGAAACTTTTCAATTCTCACCAGTGATATTACAAATATAGTTTATATAGTTTAGATATTAGCACTTAAATATATTCTTTTTCCCTTTTCTTTTATTATTATTAATCATTCCACTCATCTCCCTGGGACCAAGGGCATTCCCTCCAGTTGTTGTCAGGTAAAGTCATCCTCTGCTACACATGTATATGCAGCCATAAATCCCTCTAGGTACACTCCTTGGTTGGTGGTCTAGTCTCTGGGAGAACTGGGTGGTCAGGCCAGCCTATGTTGTTCTTCCAATAGGCTTGCAATCCCCCTCTACTCCTCCAGTCCCTCTGCCAGCTCCCTTACTAGGTTCCCTGAGTTCAGCCTGATGGTTGGCTCCAAGCATCTGCCTCTGCATTGGTCAGTTGCTGGCCAGACCTCCCCAGGAATTGCCACTCTTGGTTCCTCTCTGTAAGCAACTTTTGACCAGAGCAACAGTGTTGGGTTTGATGTCTGCAGACATGATGGATCCCCAAGTGGGGCCATTCCCCAGTTGGCCCTTCCTTCAGTCTATGTTCTATTTTTTTGTCCCTGTTCTTCCTTTGAACAGGAACACTTCTGGGTTAAAAAAAAAAAACTTAAATATAATTCTTAAGTAATGTTCTTTCAGTACAAAAAGTGGGACTATTCACCTCCTTTATCCAGTAAAAAGATTTTAGCTTTTGCTGTTCGATATTGTGATTGCGTTTTAGTGATCATCAAATCAATTCTTTTAAAGCTTTAGCTTAATGAAAACTTCCAAGCTATTATTTGCATCCTTGTTCATCATCAAGCAGATAATTAAATAAGACATGTGATTTGAAAGCATAAGCTTTGTCTAGTTTGAATACATACGCTATGTATTTAAGTTTTCTTCAACACAACCTCTGTGAATTTCAATGTTTTGTTAGAATCATACACTCATTTGTATTTATCTCTTGGCGCATATTTATTGAAAATCTCTTTAGGTAATGGAAGGAAAGGTGATAACCATCACTGAAAATGTATTCTTCCTATATAATTGTCACCTGGGAAGTGAAATCACACACAAGCAAACCAGTAATAGTCTGATATTGTACACGTACAAAGAAAGTAAAGTAGATTGATACAGCAAGAATCTCTAGGTACACCCAGTAAAAAACTGTCCAAACAGGAAACAAAAGCCCAGCTCCACGAGCTAAATGAGACTTCTTCGTGTTCATCCAGAATTGCAAGGTGCTGGTGAAAAAAGCTCTCTCAGCTTTTCAGCTTCCCATCAATGTCACTGCAGTTCAGTGGCCTTTGGTCTCAATGTCCCTATACACTCGCCTCTTTCAATGTCCATGTCCCCTTTCCCTTATTGAGAGTATTGGCTCTACACAGAATGTGTCAAAGAAAAGAACCCTCCTTGGTAAATCCATCCCTCTTAATACCTGGGAAAAGCAAATCTCAAGTCAGGCCAAGGTTCAGCAACGAACTGCTTTCATCTCCACTTTAAAATGTCATTCACACTGTAACTTTGTCTTCTCTGAGCTTAGTTACTACCACTCTATATCATTGATCTTTGAAAAAGTTCCAGAAATCTCTTATTCTACAACTTAATTATGCTTCTGTAAGCAGGTTACAAGTTCCCTTTCCTTTCCTTTGACTTAATCAAAAGTTACTCCTTCAGTGAGGATCCCCAGTGCTATGAGAAGCAGCTTTATGAATCAGAGAAGAGCTAAGGCCTCGAATCGAGCACTAGGATTTGATCAGCAAAGGACATTGTCAATAAGTGCCAAGCTAATAGAATTGCTTTAAATCTTGGATAAATTAAGGTAAGACCCTGTAATTTCAGATATGCCAAGTAATCCCCTACTGGGCTGAAAGCTTTTGTAGACAAGACCAGAGATCAATGGCAACCAGCTACTTTAAACACAGTGAGTTCTTATCCTGTTAAAGGTTCCTATAAACCCTTCTCAGCAACAGGATAAATTAGTTTTCAATAGAAACTCATTCCACATGCAAGTGGATAGCATCTCTCCTGATAATTGTTTGAATCCACAAGAGCTTCATATTTCTGAGAGGAAATGTAAGCTTTCAGTATTTTAAGTAATATGAGCAACACCTGGACTTTAAAAATTACTCTTTGAAAGAGACTACAGCTTTATGTATAGTCACCAAGATGAAAGTGCCAATTTAACATCCAGGGGAAATATGTAATTATCATACATTAGCAGTAGACTGAACTGTAATTTGCTACAAATTTTTTTTTTTATTTTTTTTTTTTGCACATTACAGGACACTTTTGTTCTCTTTACTTTAAAGGAAAGAAGAACATGAAATGTACCTGAAACATATTTTTTTTTAAAAAAATCAATAAAGGAAACATCTTTTGTCTTTGGAAAACAAAATAAACTTCAAAATGAAATTGAATATGTGCAGTAGATAAAGCAATGGAGAGAACAATCTCCAAGTTCCAAATGTTTCTGAGTGTTGGCTATAGACCATGGAACACTGACACTGAAATGCGACCAAGGAAAACTGCTTTGATTGTGAATGACAATATCGGTGCAGTTTTTCATCATTCCAGTCACACTGAGAATGAACCTAGGACAGCAGGAAATGAAGTCTTACAGGCCAAAAGGAAACTGAGTTAGGGGTTAGTGAAAAGGCTCACCTGATAAAGATGTTTGCCTCCAAAGCAGATAACCTGAGTTCTATCCCCGAGATCCATATGGAAGAAGGATAGAAGTGACTCCTGCATGTTATCTTCTGACCTGCACATGTGTAAGATGGCATGAAAGCATGCACAAAACACACACACACACACACACA
>JADRCD010210314.1:1574-51807 GCA_019843815.1 Montemys delectorum
AAACCAAACCAAACCAAACCAAACCAAACCAAACCAAACCAAACCAAACCAAACCAAACCAAACCAAAGAGATGTGGTAGCATATGCTTATAACTCTGCGACACAGGCAGTTCCCTAGAGCTGATGGCCAGCTAGTCTGACCAACTGGTGAGCTCCAAGGTCAGCGAGAGACTTGGGTCTCAAACAAAACAAAACAATAACAATAAAAAAAAAAGTGAAGCAATAGAGACACATGATATTAACCTTTAACCGCCACTTACATGCACATGTGTTTATGTGCAACCCACACACATGTAGGTGAAAAGTGCACATGTACATATAACGTATACACATCCGCACAAAGGTCATTTCAAAAACCCTTACAGGGAAAACAATTCAGTGTGTCTTAAATGGTCACTTTCATACACTAGATTATACACGTTCCCCACAGTGTGAGAGGAGAATTAGCCAACAGTGTCAACTGAGTTTTGGGATTGAACGGGATAGGGATAGAAATGTTCTTTAGGAGCCAGCTTGAGTAAAGCACATTTCTGTTCCTCTGGTCAGTGGCCTGTCGAATGTGGCCATGGGAAAAGCCAGAGTTGGGCATCCAGGCCCTGCAGGTGGGAACAATTAAGATTCAAAGGCCATTTTGAAATGGATTTGTTTTTCCCTATTCTGCACATAAAATAAAAGGAGTAGTGCTAGGCTCCTAAAACCTGTCAGCCACTCATTAAATAATTGCATTCATAGAGCAGTTGAAGCTTTATTGCTTAGGATTTAAAATCTTCCTTCTATACCGTACAGAGTACGTATGTATGTAGATCTATAAATACACATATAGAGTCCAAACCGTGTTTCACATCAAACATCTACTGTATGTTTCACTAGGGAGACAAGACCCATGTGTTTTGCAGAAGCTTTTAAAGCTGTTTCATTTATTTTATTAGCCTTTAATGAATGTAATTAGAACCCAAGTAATTAAATGCAATTGTGCTCAGTATGTTCCTGTTGTAAATTGCCCTAAACAATGTGCATCGTGTGAACAAATTTGTGGGATTAATCGAGGATAGATAATGTTTTTGGATAGTATTTCACACTAAACGGCCGCAGAGAGAAACAAAGAAGCTGGCGCAGTGTCATTAATCTTAGTCAACTGACAGCTCTGGTGTAATTTGCATGACTGAGGTAGTGACACAGGAAGAGGCTTGCTTGGGATGGGTGTTGGAGCACTGGGATGTGTATGTATTTATTCCCCTTTAGTCTCCTGATTTATAAGCAGAAAGAAGTTTGCATGTGGAAACGGATCGAAACAACAATATCCCTGGGAGGAGTTGCTGATTACTGAGTTATTACCAGCTATGGACACGTTCCTTTGTTTTCACATTGGGTATTTCTGTTTTATGTATGTCAAAAGACGGCTATGAATCCTTATCAAGACGGGGGGGGGGTGGAAACAAATTTATAATGGCTGGTAGTAGGATACCAATGGAAGAACTGTGGCTGATTTCCCCCACCCTTTCATATCTTATATGCATTGATTTGCTGCCTTGGGAGCCTATCCCCTTTGCAAGAGGCACTTTGGCTTGCATTGGAGAAGCCCTTCAAACTCCACTTATGAAAATATCATTTGTAAATAAGCAGTTGAGAGCGTGGAGAATGCTGTGTTTTCCTTCTTCCTCCAAGTTACAGAACAATGACATAAGACATTTTAAGACAGGCACACAAATTGAGCTTCAAATGTCATAACAGATGACAAACAAAAGGTAAGTGAATTTGGGAGTTTTGAGCTGAAATGACCATGCCCTCCTGACCTGACAGACATGCTAATTTCAGCCTCTGCAAGTGCATCTGACATTTATGAGCAGTTGGCCTAAGCCATCCTGTTCCTTTTACTCCGAATGAATTGGCATTGTTTTAAAATCACCTGTGAAGCAGCTAAATCATTTTGAGAACAGCAAATAAAGCTATTTTATCTTTGCAAATGCAGTGGTTAAACGTTAAGCCATGTTTAAATATCTGTGCACAAAGAGATGCATCGACTGTGAGATGGGAAGAGAATACTCATGTATGAAAGAACTGTTTCATAGAGAATTTGTAGATAACAATCTTTTCTTCTGCATTGACCTGTTGGGTTTGTTTGTTTGTTTGTTTTGGTTTTTTTGACATTCTTTTTTTTCAAATTTCTTAAAAAATACATATGGCTTAGCCATTCAAAATTAAATTAAATGCATACATTTTGGTGAGTTTTACCTACAGTGAAAGATGGACTCACCTTGCTGATGATTTATTTGTGAATAAAATTTGTTGTCCTAGAAAGATAATTTCTCTCTTTCCTCCTTTTCTTTCACATCATATGAGCATCATGATATGTGTATGTATGCAGAAAGACATCTCATTGTGTGTTATTTCAAGAACATTTAACACACCAAAATAATTAACAATTCATGAGCGTAACTGGGCCTTATTAACATGCCATTGACCTTCTCACTTGTGTCCATCATGCAGAGATCTAGGACAAAAGTACGCATTATGAGGTCAGCTGTGTTAACATAGTGTTGCAATGAGTCACCCTTAACATGGTGCTCAGAAATGATTGTGTTAATGTAAAAATTATTGTGGCAGTGCAGCTTAAGTTAAAATGATACTCTGTGAAGTTTAAACACACAGGCCTCACTCTGAATGAGAAAAAGCTTAACACTGAAGACATACTTTTGGTTCCAGGCTGAATAAACATCAGGATGAGGAGACATTTTGCCTATCAACCAAACCTTTGCTTCTATCAGTATTTTGGTCACTGTATTGTAGTGCTGTTTTATATAAGAGATCAAAAGACAGACTTTCCAGTTCTAGCGGAAGTATGATTTTTTTAAAAGGATATAAGTAGGTATAGTCTAAACTGGGCGTTGGAACTGATCCCATGGTTTTGTTGGCTTGCATCCTGAAGGATCACTAACATTTTTATGCGATCTCTTGTCCAAATCAAAAAGACGTGTTTGGCAGACAAATTTATCCAGAGGAATCAGAAGAAAGAATTTCTACTCAGTTGCCCAGAGTATATGAAAGTAATTTACTGAAAGTCTTTGCTCAGTATTATTTTGGTATGAAGTCCAAGACATGATAAAAGGCGCCTTTACATGTCGGATATGTCATTAATTGTTGTGTCAAGTTTTCAAGGGAGTCATGATTGATGTGGCAAGGTTGCAGAACCTAGCTTCCCTTTTAGTATTCAGTGTCTTCTTGTACAACGAGCAACATTTGGCTTTAGAATGTATACAGCAATGTGATAATACATTGAATTAAATGTTATAAATTGTCTTTGCAACCTGACAGACTTCTGAAATAATCCCCCAAAGGCTTATATAGAAAATACAAACACTTGAGAAGAAAAAAGAAAATTTTAAAATCAGAGTTGTGTCTATATTAAAAATGTTTTATAATGAGCATTATGATAGCTATTCTTGGTCTTCAAGTTGAGTATGTCTGGAATTAAGTAAAAAAAATCCCAAAAACCAGAGGGAACATCTGTGAAGGATTTTTGCTTAACTGAAGTAGGAAGATCCATGTCTAGTCCAGATCTTTGAAGTGGTAAGAAACACCTTTAATCCAGATCTTTGAGGTGGGAAAAGACATTCCTCCAGTCCCAACCTTGAGGCAAGACGACAGGATTTTAATCTGGGCCACACCCTCTGCTGGAAGCCTATCTAGTGACATTGAAGAAGGAAGCTTTTGCTCTTTTCCTGCTTACCTTCTCCTTGCTCGAAAGACCATTCCTACATCAGCGTTAGAGCCTACTTCTTTGAGATTCCAGTGACTACTGAAGATAAGCTGAGACATCTAGCATTGTGAACTGAGCAATAGGATTCTTCATTTGTCATTTACAGCCAAACATTGTTGGATTAGCTAGACCTCAGCCTGTAAGCCATTCTAATAAATCCTATATAAATAAACACACACACACACACACACACACACACACACACAAACACAAACACACACATATTTATTCTATAAGTTTTGTTACTCTAGGGAACCCTGACTAATACAGAGATTTAAAAGTAAAAATAAGTAAAAAAATAAAAAGTTACTGGAATCGTGTATCTTTATATATCACAAGATACTGAGATAAAGAGATTTAGTCACAAGAATCCACACACTATATACAAGTGTGTTTGTTTGTACGGGAGGTGATTTTTAAAAAGAAATCCAGAATTACTTTTATTAATGGACAGTTTCTATTCTTAGCTCTTTAACCTGTCTGCTGCTTAGTATACTTGACTACAGAATGGATGTAAATTACTTCAAAAGAATTTGGAAGGAAGCATATACTTGGAATTTTCTCTGAAGATCAGTGTTCAATGGAAAAGCCATTTGCTTAGGCAACATACTTGAGTGGAAGTGAATAATGTGTCTTTTCTAGTGACATATGGTAGAAAGAGCCTTAAATTAAGTCCATAATTAGAGATTTAATATTAATTTTCCTATGTGTGGTCCTAGGCAACTCCTATATTTTCTTATCCCTTACAAAGGAATAATACCATCAATACCAAATCAGATCGCTGGACAGGGTCACTTTTATAGACCCCAAACCTGAGGCTACCTATAGAAGGAAAATATAGCTGGCCATTGCTAGCTGGATTTGGATGTGCATCAGCCTCTCCCTATGGGCTCATGTGTTTGAACACTTGGTGCCCAGCCTGTGGTGCTATTTTGGTAAGTTGTGGAACCGTTAGAAATGTGGGGCACTAGCTGGAGGCAGTGGGTGTTTAGGGGGTGGACCCTGAAATTCATGGCCAGAAATGTGAAGAGGTGAGGATGCCTCATTGTAGAGTCCTCTGCTCTACCCTCATCTGCTATAATGCCTTTCCTGCCTCTGAGAACTGTCTCCTCTCAGACCGTGAGCCAATGCCTTTCCTGCCTCCATAAACTGTGTATTCAGACCAAGGGCCAAAACAAATCCTTTGTGCCTTAAGTTGCTTCTTGTAAGGAATTTGGTCATGGCTGTAATAAAAACAGCTAAAACAATGGACAAGATACATCTAGTAGTATCCACAAATTTATGCAGGCAACAGAGCTGCAGCAGCAAGGAGATCAGTGAGATCAGGCAGAGAAGCAAAAAAGGTTAACTCTAGACTCTTCACATCCTCATTCGTAACATGAGACAATTAATCATGAAAAAATGATGTGAAGATGGAGCTAAGGGGAGACATGGAGGTTTTTCCAGTGCTGCTGGTTAGAGGTAGTAAGAGAACTATAGTCCTTTTCAGGATGGGATTTGAATTTAGAAATAATAGTGAAAGTTTCATCAAGCTAACAGGCAGGGTCATTATATGAGCAGCATCAAGAAGAGAGAATCTTTGCAAGGCAGTGTCTTTTCTTTAGCCCCTGAGCACTTGTGATCTCTGATTATATCAACCATTGAAAAAGAAACCTTTTAGCTGTGAAAATGTCCCGATCTCCTGAAGAAACTCACTGATAGGAAGACTGCCATTAATTAAGGAATGTGTAGGATCTGCCTCAAATCAGGGTTACAACTCTTCAGTGACTGACTCATTCTCTGTAGCCATTACTTTGGAAGGAACGATTTTAAGAAGGAGTTGCTATTTTCAGACCCATTAAGCTTTCAGTGATGTGGGTAGGGTCTGCCTTAGGTACAAGACTAAAGTACTATTGTTATTTAAAAGTAAAATACTTTAATGGCATAAAGCAATGCTTTGTTGTATTTGTTAGGGCAGTAGGTGGGTGTGCTATTTTCGAGAGTTCTTTGAATTTTCAGAAGTGTGTCAGTAATAGAAGGTTACATCATAGTTAGCACTTTATTCTTATGCTTTCACTCTTCTTGACTTCCACAGCCCACAACTTTGCTTTTCATTTTATCGTGCAGAACATTCTATCTTGAGTTTGATTTTAAGTGTATGTGTTCTTAGCATTGGTATGTCCTCTCTTTTTTTTTAATTATATACTTTCTTTATTAACATGTCATATGATATCTCCTTTCCTGGTTTCCCCTCCAGTGATGCTGGTCTCTTTTTAATCACTGCTAATTTCTTAGTTCCAGCTAACCAACATCAATAGTCCCAGTAATGTAAAGTTTTCACTTTAGTAGTTCTGGTATCTTGTTAATCACAGTTGATACTTCAGCCCCAGCTAACCAGAACCACAGAATCTTCACAATCAAAACAACATGGCCCTGATAAGAGTCTTTAATCTTCCCTCTGAAATTTCACAAGCCAGGTCTCCATCTCTACACTGTTCTCAACATGATCTTCCAAGCTCCTATAGAATATCCCACAGAGTTCTTAACAATCAGTGCTTCTTCTAGCTCAAAGTTCCAAAGTCCTTCCACAATCCTCCCTAAAACATGGTCAGGTTGTCACAGGAATACCCCACTGTGCTGGTACCATGTGGATTTTCAGGGTTTCTGGGGTGAATACTATTATTGTAAGCAGAGTTTGCAAGACTCTGTGGGACCAATGTCTTTGTTAACTTCAGCCAATAGTGCTTGGCTCCAGTCTCAACAAACACAGTCTACACTGTCCTTTTCTTACTACCCTAGGATGTTCTCAAGTAGGGTTCCCTCATTCTCTGGCTCACTCCTAATTTTGTTATCTGCTACTTACTCTTTACATCCCTTCTAAAATAACACAAAGTTCTTGTGGATGTCCTTTTGATACCTGGCACCAAATACAACTTCTCTAGTTTTGAAACTATTTGATGACACAGGCCATATCTAGTTGGCACAATTTGTGTAAGAAAGGATGAGGTTCCATGACTGACACAAACAAGTTACTCACTAAAGACCTCTTAAAAGGATTAAAGAGCTTTGGCATGATCAGTTTAATTCTGTGGATCAAAACAATGATTTTCCTTCCATACAATTTATTTTCTTCTCTAGTATCATCTTTCTTATCATCGTGTCTTTTAATTGTTTCTACATCTGAAGGACTTTTTGCTTCTCAGTCAGCACATGAATATGGATGTACTTTCTGTCTGCGTTCAAGGCTGTCCTTAAAGTTTTTATTAACCTCACCAAGAATTTCCCCTGAGTTATTATTTCACAGCTTTCTGAAACATCTTCCAGCATAAGCTCTGTCTAAGTCAGTCATTGAAAAACACAGTCGCACTCATCTTTCACCCCACAGCGCATGTCTTAAGTTCATTTCACTGCTTCTAACACATTCCTCCCTACCACAAGCTGTGTGGGATTATCAGAGAGAGTCACCCAAGCAAGTGCATTTCTGACTAGTCATTTTGCGCCTAACACCTTGGGTGACTGGATGCTGCTTTGTTGAAAGGCTGAAGGCATGTGGTGTTGGTGACAGGATTTTCAGTTTTCTACTAGACCATGCCAGGCAGCAGATGGCATGGGTCACTGCAAAATTTGTCTTTGGTACTCTTGCATTGTTTGCTAATATCACCATAATATTTGTGAAGTGGTTCACCACTATGTTCATTTTTCTGCTTCTTTATTACAAAACCTGCAAAGCCTCATGATGCTCACACACAATAGTTATTTTTTGCATATTCTTTGGGGAAATTCCTACTCCATATTGCTCTTGTTCTGTCAAGGACTTGTACAACAGAGGTGGAAAAAAATCCATGGAATAGATGAATCTCTCTCTCACCTAGCTGTCTGTTTTCCTATCTAGCCTCTATATATGTCTGTCTGTCTGTCTATCATTTGTCTATCATATATACATAAATATATATCATCCATATATCTATCATCTATCACATCATAATATCAACATATACTTTTTCCTTCTCCTTATTTAGGATATAGTTACCTTTTTTATTTTCCATTTTTCAGGAGTTGACTTCATATGTACTTTCAAGGGTGGGTGCTTATTCTAAAGGAAACAATCAATAAGTTCCATGTCCTTATCTACAAGATGAACTCAAAATAATTTCACAGCTCAATGTAGAACAGTACTGATCAGGACCAGAAGATTTGGAGTTGAGAGATGGTACATGTATGCGTGTGTTGGATATATATATATATGTGTGTGTGTGTGTGTGTGTATATATATATATATACATGTATATATATACATATATATGTACACATACATACATACAGGCACACTGTGTCTATGTGCCTGTCTCTGTGTGTAAAGGGCTATACAGAGACAGGAACTAATTTGATCCAAGGAGTTACTGAAGGTATCTTGTCATCCTAAACATAGTGGATGGAACAAGAGATGCTATGTATTGGAATTCCTGGTTATATCATACAAGGATCAGGGGTACTGAGCCAGTTTGCCATGGGACTTTTCAGTATAAATCTCAATATTTTTGCCTTAATTGAACCTGTTTGAATTTTCTTCTTGTTATAAAAAAAGAGCCATGGCAAATTTCTGCCTTCCTCTTCCTTCCTTCCTTCCTTCCTTCCTTCCTTCCTTCCTTCCTTCCTTTCTTTTTTAAATCAAACTAAGGTGTAGGTTCCCCAAGGATACTGAAGGAAAATGAATACTCTAGCTATCAGATTTATCACAGGAGGTTTCCTAACTGTGACCCTTTAATTCAACCTATGGGTTGTGACCCCTTTGAGGGATGCATAGCAGATATCCTGCATAGCAGATATTTACATTAAGATTTACAGCAGTAGCAACATTACAGTTATGAAGTAGAAATGAAATAATTTTATGGTTGTGGTGTCACAACATGAGTGACAGTATTAAAAGGTCACAGTATAAGGAAGGTTGAGAACCACTGGTCTAAACCCAGGCATTTGTTGGTGTTGACACTAACCCGAAGACTGTAATCATCCCATTACATGCTATAGCAGGTCTCCCCTTTCAGCTCCCTTCAACATCTAAGAATCTATGGTGGTGAGGTTGAATTGCTACATTCTGATACTTTACCATGAAGGCTCTAGATGGCTGGCTTTAGAATATTACCACAAAGTAGAAAAGCAGTACTTGTGGTATAAAAAGGGTCTGAGAGTTTTGGGTTTGTTTCCCTAGCTTAATTTTAAAAAGTATATTCTTATCTTCATCTATTTTCTTCCTCTTCTGAGGGCGGTTGACATAGTCAGGATCTCATGAAGATGTCAACCAGCACTACCCTTAAGTCTTCAGAGGTGAAGGAAGTGTCTGTCTGGAAACTCTTTAATTGCCAAACAGCTCATCCGACTATTTTTGAACAGTCATATTATTAGACTTTGAGGGTTGCAAACATAAACATTGTAAATAACATTATTATGCTATGGCACCCATACAATGTGCAAGGATGTGGCCATAAATCCATGTTTCTAGTACCTGTGTACAAAATTGATGTGAACGTACACACCTGTAACCATAGTGCTGGGGGAATGGAGACAAACGTGCTCCTGAGCTCCCTGCTCAGCAGCCAGCTTAGCCAAATCAGTGAACTACAAGTTCAGTGAGCAGCCTTGTTTCTAAAATAAGGTGGAAAGCAATAGAGGAGGACATTCAGTGTTTACCTCTTGTCTCCACATGCCGGAGCACACATGTGCATGAACATCTTTGTACATATGTGCACATACATGAATGTATACACAGTCATACACATAGAAATTTTATATGCTCACTTTCATCAACATTAAAAGAACCCTGTCCTACTGAATTTTTCCCCACTTTAATCTGGTATAGATTCATATTCGAATGAAAGATTTCCTACTTTACTATGTTAGAAGTTTCTCCAGCCTTTTACACTTAACATTTTCTTAGAAATATCTTTCCACAGCGTGACAGGCTATTGAGATTCTTAGCAATTGTTCAATTCCTCCTCTTTGTGTGCTCCACATATTTGTAGGCAGCACTGTAAATTGTTGCATGCCACCTAACCTACTTGGTTCATTCTCAGTCTAAAGCAACAGTTGTCTACCCAAATCCACAAATATTCTCTTTTTTATATGATTCAGTTTGTGCTTTAAATTTTAAAGGATACACATATGTCATTAGCATCTCTTTCCTAAACATTCATTTGTTATTAATTTATTCGCCCCTAATTTTTCCAGTACCTACCATGAGTACAGCATCATGTTCCGAGGCACATTTTACAGACCAAGAAAATTATGCTTTAGAACATTTGTATAATGATAGCTAAATTTCACACTTACGAAATTACAAAAAGCTGTGTAAAGATTCAAGGGTCTTTGAAGCCCTCTTTGGTTCCACTTACTTGTCATTATTTAATCAGAAAGGAGCCTTATTGGGACCCATATGGTGTAAATAGTTCAAACGAGATTTGGTTGTCTTCACGACAGAGGGTTTTCTTACACTTCAGCCCTTAGAATGTTGCATTTCATTTTTCCTCAGCTTGGCACATTTTGGAGGGTGGAATGTCATTTTCCTTACACCAGAAATTAACTGTTTTTTTTTTCTTTTCTCTCTTCATGGAAGAATTTTCTTTTGTATGGAATTCTTCTGATTCGCAGGGATCTGCACATTTGTAGAAGCAATATGCATGCTTTTAAAGCCTCATCACACAAGAGAGAACTTGTCCCCTTCTCCTGATTTGAATGGAATTGAGCTTTAGAAGAACAGGTTCGTGCACAGCCTGGAAAATCTTAAAACTGAATGAAAGAACAACTTTGGTTATTCCACCAAAGTTTGGCTGCAGAGGCCCTGCTGGGGAAGAGGACAGCAAGAAAGAGGATTTGAACTTACCTAAGGGCTGAGTGAGTTGAGGTGCATTTTGTGGAGGTAAGTAAAAGTCAGTTCAAGTTTCTTGTAGGGAAGAGGCATTGACACCTCTTAATTTATACTCTGAATTTTAATTTTGCTTAGAAGCATGACAGGTTTTCTGACTCAAATCAATATTTTCTCTTCCTTAATTTTTTTTTTTTTTACTCTCCTCCTATTTAAAGACTTGTGAGAAACAGATATAAAGCTGAAAGCATCAAGTGGAAAATGTAACAGCTCTTTAATCTCACAGGAGTTCTGGCCCTTCAAGCTTTTTCTTATGAATGATTTGTTTTTATTTCATCTAATCTGACTGCAATGAAAACGTACAAAAAAACCTACTGGGCTCTGAGATTAACTTTTGCTAATAGGGAAGAGATATTTTCTAATCCCACCCCCCTTTTTTTTGTTCTCTCTCATATTTTAAAACGTCTACTTTGAGATCAGCCAAAGGCTGTGTGAAGAGGACCTATTTAGAACTTTCTGAGGCCTTTGCCCTGTTCTGTCCTTATCCCTTCCATCTAGGTAGTACCCGCCAGGCCCCTGCTTGTAGACAGTAAGGCCCCTCTTTTTAAATGCCAAATTTTGCCTCATTGTTACATTTTATGCTGATCATCAACTAACTCTAAGGTGCAGTTAAACTTCAGTGCTTTTTACACAGAGGAAGCCGGCACACCGAGTATGCTTTGAATAGAAGCTTTGCTCAGGGCACTACTCCCAGTCCTTCAGAATTGGAGGGTGCTTTCATAGCATCTTCGGCTGTGGATAAGTATCTTCAATATAAATTGCCTGACTTTATTTATTATTATATAAGGTTTACAACTGGTGATTCAAACCCTTTTCTCGATGTCTTGATATTTAATGTTGACTATTAGGGCATTATTGGGGAATCAAAAATTATTGAAATAGTAATTAGTTTTGGATTTTATGCTGAAGGTATACTTTTTCCTTCCACTGGCTGGCTTTATGCCTTTGTGCAAATCAATCAATTACACTGTGTGTAGTGTGATTTGCACATAAGTCAATATTATGTAGGGCTTTTTTAAAAAGATTCATTCATAGTGTGCTTCAATTTTGAGCCAACTTGAGTCAGGTTTTAGAAGTCTTAGCTAATGGAGTACTCTGAATCTATAGTCTAAAATAAATGACAAGGCCACATGAAAACAAGTTTTATAACTACTTTGCATCTATTAGCAATAAAAATAATTAGAAAATTGCAACTTTTTGAGTTTTTACAATGTGAAAATCCAGTATTGTTTCTAAACAAATTTACGTTAAACGTTATAACCTCATTAAATAGAAGTGAAAGCTACTTCTCTAAGGCCAGACTTATACTAATTCATGAAGGTAGGAGTCAGTTATCATTTGTGAAATTACAGAATCCATGTTTTGTATCTGTATCTAATAACTGCAATGTACTTGGTGTGTCTTATTTATAACTGTCAAAGTAAAACCATTTCCCCCTAAAACATCAATGGATTAGACAGTTAAAGATACGATACCACAAAGAGTCACAGTAGAAAAATAGAAGCAAGGTTATTAAAATTGAAAACCAAAACATGAGTATTAAGTTAATTATTACAATAGAAGGTACTTTTTGGACATTTTCTAATTGACAAGAAAAACAAACAAACAAACAAACAAACAAGAAAGAAAGTGATAGGCTGTATAGCTCTCATTTCCCCAAAAAACTTCAAACCCTCCATTATACTAAATATCAATGATTTACAACATGTGCCCACCTTTCTAGCCTTAATTCATTTTGTAATTATTTATCCAACACTTCTTTCTAATTTTAGTTATGTGTATGTTTGTGTGTTTATGTGGGTAGTATGTGCATGGTAAGTGCAGACGTAACCGTGGATACCAGAAGCATCAGATCCCCCAGGACCTGGAGTTGCAGCCAGTTGTGAACCACTCAGTATAGGTGCTGGGAATTGAACTCAGGTCTTCTGCAAGAGCATGATGTAATCATGAGCCACCTTTCCAGAAACTTATCAAGTATGTCTTATGGTCCTAGTATCTTGCTAGTCAGTGAGGACTCAGTAATAAGCAGGATTGCTCTTTGTTTTTATGGAGTATGTAGTAAGAGATGAACTAGCCATTGAACCTTTATCAGTCTGTAGTTAATAAGTAGTATTATTAGTTCTGGATTATTATGATGAATATGGAAAGAGAAGCAGATTTATGAGAGCACACGTGAAAAGAAAGGGGCCTAGACTTGGAATCCGGAAGAACATCCCCAAACTAGTAGAGTCAGAGCTGAAGCCAGAAGCACTAGCCAAGAGCTTCCTGGAGGTACAGAATCTTCAGCCCCAGCCTAGACCAGCTAAACCAGAGTCTGACTTTTAACAAGAGCCTCAGGTGGCACTTCTGACATTATTCTTTGAGGGCCAGACCTAAGGAAAGGGTGAGATAATAGTAAAGAATCAATGTTTTTTGAAGACTCTAAGGTTGGGGTTTAGTGAGTCAGGGAAATAATATAACTTCTTAGGAAGAAAATGGTCTATGCACACGACACCACATAAGCAGGCTGTGTAAGCCTAAGAAATATGCACATCCTTGATGATTTCTGAGCAGAGGGAAAATATCATCTGATTTATCCTTGGAAACATCACTGTGCAGTATAGATCCCCAAAGGGGGACAGCTAGAGAACAAGGCAGTTACAGGCGCCTAGGTACAAATGCTATTGTAGAGACTAGGAATATGAACTGGGGAGTAAGATTGAATAAAATGTTGGATTAACATTTTGGGAAGATGCAAATTGTTTTTCATAGCGCCTTCTCAGATGCTGGATTTCCAACACTTGCAAATTCAGTTCAGGTTTTTTTTATAGAAAGATTAGTGTCATCTGATTCCATTATTTCATTGTTTAACACAGTTGCTGGAATACAGATGGGAGAATCAGGAGAAACTGGGAGTCAACAGGCTTTTGTTTCTTGTGTTGAGAGAGGAGGTTATAAATACATATAAGGGGCAGTAGGTTGGGTAGTAGCAGTTATAGCTTGAAGTTCAATGTGGTTTTAGATGTTTTCAAATATTGATAGATTGTCCTGCCTTTACTTTGCTAGCGTTAAAGGGGTTGTATAACATTGAATTCCAAACACAGATAACATGGATGCTATCCTTATAAAATTTAAAAAATTTTTATTATAAAAAATAATGGCCTTCATTAGACAGACTCATATACATGTACATATATATATATATATATATATATATAATTGTATGTTTTGTATTTCGCTCATGTTAATTTCTCTTTCAATACCTCCTCTGGATAGTGTCCTTTTTCTGCTTTTATGAAATCATGAACACACACACACACACGCACACACACACACGCACACATGTATGTATGTATGTAATATGTCTTATACAGTATATTATATAAAGGAAAATATAATTTGTCTGTCCACCCATTACCTTTTTTTTGTATTCTGCTTCATGCTTTTTCTCTTTCTCTTTCTATATATAAAACATGTTTGAGGTTCCATTATATAATGAGAGAAAATATGCAATATTTGTATGTCTAAGATTGTCATATTTTGTTGAAACAAGTTCCACTGTCATTCATTTTCCTGCATATGTCATAATTTTATTTTTCTTTACAACCAAATAAAACCCCATTGTGATTGTGTACCACATTTTCCTTACTCACTCATCTGTTCATTCATGGGCCTCTGGGAGGTCCCATCTTAGCTACTGTGCACAATACAGTAATAAATGTAGATGCACAGGGATATCTGTGGTAAAGCATGGCATTATATATTACTGATTGCTTGTCCCAACGTAGTGTTTAAATTAATATTTACAGAAGGAGAGCTATATGTTTTAGCTTTTAATTTTAAATTATTTTTAGATATAAATTATAAAGCAATGGGTTTCTTTTTTTTTTCTTTCTTTTTTTTTTGGTTTTTCGAGACAGGGTTTCTCTGTGTAGCCCTGGCATCCTAGAACTTGTTCTGTAGACCAAGCTGGCCTCGAACTCAGAAATCTGCCTGCCTCTATCTTCCAAGTGCTGGGATTAAAGGCTTGCGCCACCACTGCCTGGCTTAATGGGTTTCATTATGAGATTTTTCATATAGACTTTGTTTTTGTTGACCCTCTTTCCCTATTCATCCCCTCCTCACTCTCCTGACCTTCCAGCTGGTTCTCTTTCTACTCTCCCACAAGCCTTCTGCCTTCCTTCGTGTCATACACACACACACACACACACACACACACACACACACACACACACACATACACACACACACACACACACACACACACGCAGACACACGACCTGGTACTCTGTTCTTTTCTCTTCTCTAACCTTTCTTAAGACCCCCTTTTCCTTTTCATCACCCTTTTCTGGCTTTATAACCTATACCTTCCTCCAAACACTCTGCCAGATGTACATGTTGAAGAATAATGTTCTATCGTGAATTAGAATTATTGGCATGGCCAACCTTATTCAAACAGCATATCCTACCTCCGTGAAGGAAGGGGTGTAAAGGTAGATCTAGATGATCCCATAACTTTCATTTTGCTCAACTAAGGGACAAATGCAAATGTTAGCAATTTATGCTTTGGAAGCTATGATTTGACTAGGAAATTTAAGTGTAGATTTTATCTATAATTATGTATTTATGAGAACATATATATGGATCTTAAAGAATAAGCCTAAGTGCTTCACGAACCTAATATACTGGGTAAGTGAATTAGCAGGAATCTGGGCTAATTATAAATACAGATGAAGGATGTTTCTAAAGGTGTTCCAGGTGAACTAGTTGCTGAAAAAGGTGTTATTTGAGCTAGTTATGTGTCGATGTATCTTTGGGATGGAGAATAAAGATGATTGAAGCATGAATAGTCCCTGCAAGAGTGAGTTGGCTGTTACCAACTATTTACTACGAGTGATCCTATCTAGACTTTACATAACATACAATACACAATACACAATATACAACAAAGCAGATCTAGCAATCTTGTGTTTGAATGTTGTTAATGTTTTTCTATTAATTTTGACATGGCTTAATTAGTAAGGACATTTTTTTTCTTTAAGAGAAAACTTGAAAATTAACAACAGAAGTGGCTCATGTCCATTTCTCTCTCTCTCTCTCTCTCTCTCTCTCTCTCTCTCTCTCTCTCTCTCTCACACACACACACACACACACACACACACATACACACAAATTAATGCTCTGTCCCTTTGTGCAGTTATTCTTTCTCAAGTAAGAAAGGCAGCAAGGGATAAGATACAGATCCATCTGCCATTCTAGTTGAAATAGTCTAGTATCCTTCGACTCTAGGTAAGTGTTTTTGTATCATATGCTCTGAAAAAGCAGAGTGATAATATTCACCGAAGTGGCAGGGCTGGAGAGACCAGGCAACACGAGCTGCTCAGATCTGCCACACATGGCTGATTCTCCTGACCACCTCTGTTCTGAGCTAAAGGAACATGAGTTCTGCAATAGAGAAAGCAATGTTGCTTCACTCCAAGTCTGACTGGCAACTGCTGTGCCCCTCACATACTGCTCCTTCTAGTGCTCTCCCCTTCCTTCTGCCTGACCTTATCCTATGCCCTGGCTCTTGATTTTTATAATTCTGCATTCATTCCAGTTTCAAGTCTCTAATTTATTGTCATTTAGCATTAAACAGCCCCTGATAATTGTACCTTTGTCACAATCTAATGTTGGACCCATGGCATTGAACCTTGCTTGTGCCTGAATCAATCTGACTAAATTTATATTTTAGAACTTTTTTACCTTTTGGAGGTATATCTATTAGAATGATTCTGTGACACTTTGAAATATCACAAATAGAAGGCAAAACATTAAAGGTAAATGTTTTATATTTTAGGCATCACTTCAACACCCACTTTTAAAGATCATGCCTGTGTGTAATTTGGTATTTTTTTTTTCTAAATTTGCCAGGTTCATTGTTTCTGAAAATTTGATTTGATTGTCTGATTCATCCATTAAAATACAATAAATTCTGATTTTCCCAGTGTATACTGGTAATTGATATATAATTAACGCATTAATTAAGATTTCATGTTTTATTTGTCTGATCAATGGAATGGATTCTACAAAAGAAGATAACCTCAAAATAGGGGCTTAAGAAGGAAAATGGAACGTTATCTCATTTGTTGTGCTGAGAAAGATTTCTTAGAAGAATTTGAATGTGTTTCCCCACTGTATCTTATTTCTAGGAAGAAATGATAATGAGCCTACTTCTTGGATTGTTATTTACATGCCTGTATTTAAAATCAAACCATGGCTTAAGCAACTTGGATCACTGTGGTTATGGGGCTAGGTGTACTTTTCTAACAGTCCTAAATTGATCAATATTTCAATGTTAAAGTCTATATTGGAATGACCTCATGATTTTAATTTCTCACGTCAAGGTTTTTGGGCTATAATTGTGATAGAGAAAATTGTGTCTCTTAAGATAGGAAACATCCTATGGAGATTAAAGTGATGTGTGAATGCTGCACATGGAAGTACAGCTAATGCCCTGAGAAGCCTCATTGTATCTGCACAGCACACAGCAGAACACGGTGGCCTGTGGGTAAACTTAGGATTGACTTCAGTTTCACTCTCCTCTCAAATGAATGGGGACTGTTCTAAACACGATCTCATGGAGGGGTTCTACCCAGCCCCTGCTGAGGATTGAACCCAAGGCCTGGTGTATACTAAGGAATGCCATCTTCCCACGGAGCTACCACACCTGCCTAAGGTTAGCGGGGACTTTAATACAGTCAAAGAGTCTGAATTGCTTTCGTTGTTGAGAAAAACAAATCCCATATCGCCCAAGGTATCATAGTGTCAGAAGTGTGATTGTATTCAGTAGGACAGTAGGTCCGCTAATTCTCTTACTCTTAGGAGAACTGGAGATTATAGGTTAATGTAGAGCGACCTCAAGTCTTGTCAGCTGAAGCAAATCCTGTTGTTTCACTTTCCAGAGAATTTTTCCTTTAAAACTTTCTTTCCTTTGTCTTCCAATAAATATGTTCTTTCTAAATTCTTTTTTCCTTTTAAAACGAAAAGAGTAAAAGGACTACTTTTGTAATTAAAAGTCATTTTTAAATAACCCCAGAAGATTGTTTCTAGATATCAAAACATCTTTATGGTCCCATTTCTGTGGCAAGAAAGACAAGCGACTGGGGTCCTGAGTATTCTACTGTAGTCTACATTAATTACCTTCTATTAAAAAAATGACAAAGACCTTTTTGAAAGAGAATCTGGCACTCTTTCCGCAGAAAGGATGGCAGACACCCTACTTTGCTGATTTCTTGACACTTCTAATTACCTGTATTCATTTGAAATCGTTTCCTTTGTAGAGAGTTATTGGCATGATTTTCTGAGAACAAGAGGAAAATGGAAAAACATTTTAGCAAGTTACGGGGGAAGAAATCAACAGTATCATTGTTTGCCGCTTTTGTTGAAACTCCCCACACAAGTCATTTGAGGGACATGAAGGTAAATGAAAGGTTATACTTTGCCCTGCGCGTGGTTGCTGGTATTTGTAATGTCAATAACTGTGGAAGGTTGTCAGGAAACTTCAGAGACAAAGGTCAATGGCAATGACAAACACATCATTGTATGTGCTTGAATATGCAGTATCAGCCTAATCTGCCAGGAGAGCCTTTCACACCCCAGAACTCTCAAGCAGGCACTAGAGGAAACCCACCCATTGTTCTCTGGCCTCCTGGACTGTCATGGAGAATCAGAGATGGAAAACCTGTACAATTGTTCTTGGAGGGTGGAAGGCAGGAGGAGTGTGACAGTCTGTCTATAAATGGCCATTCTGTATTTAAGGGTGGGATCATAGAGCACGTTAAAATTTAGTCAGTTTCTAAAAGTGCTTCATTCATGTGAAATTTAAACAGTTTTTTTTTCTTTTTACCAAAAAGAGGAACACAGATCAGCGTGAGCCTAGTGTACCATTGCAATGAAGTAGATGACAGAGCGTTTCTGGGTTATAAGCTCAATTAAATATTAACCATGCCGTTCACATACTCTTGACAAAAATTTAGTTGAGCTAATGGTGAGCCCTTGCACTGAGTCCTGCCTCCTGTTGATTTAGACACGTTAGAAAGCGTGGCTACTTGGACTCAGTAATCAATTATTTATGAATGAAATGCACAATAGGTTACTTAAATTGTGTCTCCAGTAAGAACAGAATTGATAAACTACTTTTGTTGTTGTTAGAGTTTCAATCTGAAGTATTCAGATTGTGTGTGTGCGCACGCGTGTGTGTGTGTGTGTCTGTCTGTCTTTCTTTTAGTAAATTATACCAGAGGAATCATTTATAAACCTTTTGAAAATGAAATTGCTAGTGATCTTTGCAATGGCTGGGCTTCACTTGGGTCCTGAGGAGCACCAGCAGGCTATAGAGGCACTGTGTATGTAATGCAGACAATAGTTTTTTATGGATAAAACCTTTAAGGTTTTGCATCTGTTGGTACTCTGCATTAAGAAAAAAATATTTCGAAAAAAGAAAAACCTACTCTTCCTGAGACATTCTTCATTTTCTTGGGTAGCCTGACTCCCTTCCAAAGGAAGGAGGAAATGATGGAAGGAGAAGAAGGAACGTCAATAGGCGTGAGACATAATTGTAATTTAACCAAGTAAATATCCTTGCTCCATAGGAAAAGGGAGATGATGGACCCTGGAGAAACAGGGAAAAGAAAGACAGCAGATTCTGAGAGGGAAAGGATGGTATTGTGAGATGACTGGAAGAGAACCTTCTAGAGTCTAGACTCTAGACAAAGAGAAACAAGGATAATTAGAAGGTCCTTCATATTTTCCAGACAAGAGGACTGTCCATTCAGGAGGCACGTGTTTCAATTTCACATGCCTTGTGCCAGTAAGCCTGTTTGGAAGGACTTGGGATGTGGCCCTTGGTGGGGAAGCTGCAGTGCACCTCCATTTGGCTTTTCACATTAGGAACACCACAGAGTTCATTATGGAGGCCTGTGTTAGCACTTAGGTTTTGCTTAAACTTGAATTGTTTCCACTGACATCATTTTGAATGTCTCCAAAGAAGGCATTCAATGTCTTCAGTGGGTACGAATGGCGTTTAGTGCTTATATTATTTCACTTTTACTGGTCTTCTTTGTATTTTTTAAGGTTCTGATTACATCTCTGGCAACATTGACCATGGGCCAGACGACAGCTAGAATATTTTCCCAATGCTTCATTTATTTTATTTCTCAATATTTGAAATTATTTTAAAAATGGACCTTTAATTTTCTTCATTCTACTACCTGGAAGGTAGTACTTCCTTCATGAAGGTAGCTAACGGGCTTTAAGAGTTAATAGAGAGAAGTGTTCTTGTGAACAAGACCTGTGCACAGATATTTTATGTTGTCCTTTGGGCCTTTTGGATGCAGGTGTTAGAAACAGCGGCCCCCTGGAGTATCCACGGATGAGTCCATCTTCTGTAGGCTAGCATCTGAATGAGATGATAACATGCTTGAAGGTTGAATTCCTGCATGGCCCCTCTTCACCCTCCTCTCCATTCTGGTGAAGGTTATTTTGGAGATGAATGGATAATAAACTATACAAGCAGTTTTATAGAATTTCTTGATTTTTTTTTAAAGGACCAGGTTTGTGGTGCACAGATGGGGCATGTGGCTCAGGAATAGAACACATATTTATTAAAAAAAAAAAAAGTTCTGGGTTCAATCCCCAGCACCATAAAAGAAAATTATGGCATGGGATAAACAGCAGATAATGAGTATTTTGCTCAAAATAGCTGTCTCCTTTTATGTAGATGACTGGTATGAACACTTAGAGCATCAAAGCATAATTTCATGTTAAAGTTGTATGAATTAGCAATCCTCCTTTTTTTTTTTTTTTTTTGTCACAGTACAGTTTTTGGGCAGCACCAGGACAGAGTAAGTTTTGCTTTTTCTTTGCTGTATTCTTGTTACTGGCCATTTTGTTTCAGTGGCTTAGCATGGGAACGGCTCAGAATTTGCTGTCTTCTTATCTCCAGACTTAAAAGTGAATATAATTTCTAAGTGGAATAACTTGCCCCACAAGGTGAGCATGCCGAAAGCATGCTGGGAATTGCAAGTGGCAGGGATGAGGAAATGAGAGGTAACTCTACTCCCCTCCATCTTCTTTGTCTCGGTAAAGCAGGAGGCACGGCAGTGGGCACAGTTGTGAGGAAACGTGTTACTCACAGAGTTTTCCTGAGATTTGAGAGAAGGGTGAAGGCCAAGGCTTCTTAGTTTTGCAGAAGTTAATATCACTTACTGATGCCCTCTTCTCTCTTTTTCTCATGCCAGGCTAATCAACGGTTTTTGTTTGAAAGAAAAATTTACTCTGTTCTTAATGTAGCACTAATATTTTTCAGATTTTCCATTTCTTGTAAGCCACACTAAACACTGTGGCAAGGTTATTTTAATATACATTTCAATTAATTTTGCATCCTAAAAACTTATCGGTTTTGACATTATGTTGGTTATTGTGAATTAAATTTGAGAAACGACAGTTGAGGTAAAAAGAAATATTGGAACAAAGAGAAAAAGTAAGCATTATTGGAGGAAAAGTAAAAACAGTTAACTATTAGAATGAAAAACATTAATTATGAGTCAGGAAGGATTTGCTAAATTTTGAATAAGGAAAAAAGGTACTTATGGGTGAAAACATAACCCTGTTCCTCACATACAAATACTGTCAATTACAGAAGAATTCAGGAGTATAGACAACTGGCCGTCCATACTAAATGCAATATTAATCAATTGCTTATTATCCTATTGTGTTCTGTTTCTTCCCAAGATTTCTGCCAAACGTGCAGAGTTTACAGTAGGTTCAGAGACAGCAGCAAGAAGGCTGAGGAATTGAGAAATAGCCCCAGTGAAACAGGGGTGAAGCAGCGGCCTTGTTTAGTCTGGAGAGGCAGAGCTGGAGGGCTTAACAGCAGCCCTCCCTTCCATGACAGAACACAGCCCTTTGCAGGTAGAGGTGAACAGCTGGTCTCTGTTTCCTCTGAGGACAGTACAAGCCGTGGAGTCTTAAGTGCAGTCAATGGGGATTCAAGCAAGATGTTAAGAAGCCTTCCCAACCCCAGGAGATGTGTGAGGAGAGAGCCGTCAGGTTTTCCGGATTTAGGCTGTGTTGAACTACGGTTATTAATTATACCTTAAGTCAGAAACTTGAAGTTGAAAAATAAAAAGGAAAGGACAGTCCCCTATGTAGGACCCTGGAGAGGAAAAGAGTGGATAAATTGTGATCTGAGGCCAGAGACCATATGGGATGGATGAACGGAATCACTTAAGACATTTGGCTGGAAGAAAACGAAATACAGAATGGAAAAAAAGGGGGTGGGTAGCATACACAAAGAAAAAGAGAAAAGTATGGGAGGTATTTATAATAAGCAAACTATTTTAACTGAAGTTTTGTTTTGGGTCATGGGAAAAGAATTCTAATTGTCCAAGTGTGTGAGAAACAGTACTTACTGCTGGTTGATCCTATTTTGTAGAACCGGTATAGTTAAATATGAGAATCAGGGCCAAGAAGCAGATTGGCCATATTTTATTTCTACCTTTACAAAACAATACATACAAACCAGAAAAGGGATGAAATGACTTCTCAAAGCTTTCCCAACCTTTTGATTTTATGACATAAAGGGAAATGGTGATTATGAGTCAAGTAAGCAGTACGTACATACAACACAAATCAAGGACATTAAAGAGGCAGTACCCGAATGATAATAACTCCAAATATCATTGACATTGCTAGCAGGGGAGATACAGACTGAGTGGCCAGTGATGTAGGCCCTGTGAGAATCAAACTAAGAAAGGAGACCCATGGGTTTAAGGAACTTAAAGTCTCCGTCTTGCTGAGTGATAAGAATGTTGTTTTTTTAAAGTAGTCATCTGTGGTTGTAAACCTATGGTCCTTGGAATGATTGCAGTTGTAGAAACACAGACACACTGATGGGCATTTCACACAGCAAATAGCTCAAGGATGTACCTTAGCCTTTAAAATTACCACCAGTGTTAAATCACTCCATCCCTCTTTAGCCATTTCAACTCCCACAATACTCAGAATTATGTGTAAGTGTTCCAGGTTGCTGTACCGTGGGCCTATGCCGGCACTCCACTCCCCATTTTCTGGGCTAGTTGTGATCAACTTTCTAGTTACCTGGACTTCTGTGCCTGTGGAGAATGGATAAGATACTCTTTACACTGGGCTTTGCTGAGCCAGTGCTGGATTTGGTCATTAGTATGTTCCATCTATTTGCTTTGTTTTGGTTTTGCTTTTTTTTTTTTTTCTGACATAAAGTTTTCTTCACTCTAAGTAGCAGAAAATAGAATCATGCTTGAATGTTATGTTTGTCAACATAACAGTTATATGTATGTTATAGTATTCTGGTATACAGAACTTAATCTAAAAATAGATTGCTAGCCTTTTTTTTTTCTGCTTTAAAAAAATATACTTTGAATTCACTTGTAAAATGATTTGGGTTTGGAAATCTTTCTTTCTCCCTCTCTCTTTCTCACACTTCTCCCTGTCTCTCTATCTGCCTGTCTCTGTCTCTCTCTCCCTTATCTCCCTCTCTCTTTCGACAAAGAAAAGCCTTTTGTTCTGGTCCCTGCCAGTGCCTTATTCTGTGACTTTCTGCTGTCCCCTAGTGGCACGTTAATCTTTTTGACGATGGTGTGATTGTCCCTGGAACCAATTCTCTGGTTTTTTGTTGTTGTTGTTGTTGTTGTTGTTGTTGTTTGTTTTTTGTTTTTTCCTTCCTGACTCTCATTAGTAGGCATTTTAAAACATTTCTAAACAACCCATGAGTTACCTTTTAGAAGCAGCAACTACATTCTTGCGCGTTCGATCTCTGAGCTCAAGTATGCATGCCCAGGGAAGAGAAGCCATCTAGGTACATTATCCCTGTCCCTGCCTCATGTTTTCCTAAATTCAGATTCTTGAAATTCTAACACAAAATTGATGAAAGCAAAATGCTGTCGGCTTTGACTGTTCCTAAATAACAGACGGCGGTGAAGCATAGTTTGTGACAGGTTAGACTCTTTATGTCAATGGGTTTACAAACAAAAATTATGGTATTGCTTTCCTTTCTCTTTTGAAAGTTCTGCTTGGTTACTTTCATGTTTGCAGTTGCTTTTTTATGGTGGCATTTGTCAAGAAATAAAAAAAAAAACAACAGCATTCTCAATATTTGAAACATTAGATGCAATTTACTATGTGAAAGGCAGACTCTCATTCAGAGTTGACTTAAGAGATAGGGTCAAAATTTTCTGTCACCTCTCTACCTAAATCAGAAACTTTCAATAAATGAGAGATGGTTTTGTTATTTACGTCTTAAGCCATTAAGCCACATATCTTCAGTTCTAATGTGGTGCTAGTACATTTCTTAACAAAATTTTGTCAGTTTACTGAACTAGTCATTTCAAATTGTACGTAATGAAAATGGGATAGCTAAGTTTGTCAGAAGTCAGAATTCAGTTTTTAAAATTTAATATTAACCTATTAAAGACTGTAAATCTGGTTTGTATAACCCCTTTAAAAGATTGCTTAAAGCCTTATCGAGACTTTACAAGAAAAGAAAAAAAATCCCAACTTGGATGAAATCTAGCCCATTAATTGAACATTAGAGAAATCTGAGCTGAATGGTGAACTAATGATGGCTTGGCTCTGCCTTGTTTGGCACTTGCTGTGGTTTTGACAATGATCACTTGACTAGTAACACTATTTTCTTTCTGAACTCAAGGGGAAGAGGGTTGGGAGTGGGGGCGGGGAGAAGAAGGCGCAAAGCCTAGGTACTCCTATTTCTTGGTAATTCAAGTGTAGTCTGGCTGTGTGGAAGCAAAGGAGCTAAGCAAAGTAAGGCTCCCTTCAATGGCATGAAGCTTGTTTCTTCAAAGAAAAGTTGATGCAGTTTTTTTTTTTTTTTTTTTTTTTAACTGCCTCTCTTCTGAAAGGTCAGATTGCTGCCCAATTTAGTCATTTTGTCTGTTTATGCATGCCTCCATTGGGATAAGGCATTACAAAACAAAGCCCTGGATTGCAATCAATCTTGGCCTAAGTGCAAAGTCACCCGACCAATCCCTGGAATCCTTGGCCTATCATGGGGGGGGGGGGAGAGGAAGGGCTTATGCCCCCTGCACTTCTTCTCCAGAGAAAAGACAAGCGCCCTTCTAAGCCTTTGTAGGGCTCCTGCTTCTCCTCTTCAGCCTGACCCATCTCTCAAATTCAAATTATGGTTTTCTAAAGATACAGCCTTCATCAAACACCGTCATTTACAATAGCTATTTTTTTTTCCCTCAGAGAAATGCCTGATTTTGTTGTTGTTGTTGTTGTCTAATTCAGATTGTAAATGTCCTAAGAAATGTTCTCCTGGAGTTATTTTTAAAACCTCATGGTAAGCTAGGTGTAAATACTGGGAATGTAGGAAGCAACATATTTTTGACTGATTGCTGGGGGGTGAGAATGCCATTTGGAATTTTAATTAATTTAATTTCCCTTTTAGATAAAATTACTTTGAAAAAATCTTAATTCTAATGAATAAATGGATTTTTTTTTTTTTTGACATTGAGGATTCTATTGGATTTAGGGAGAACATAGAGGATAAAGTTTCCTTTAAAAAAAAAAAAAGGGCTACGGACAGCCTAAATAAATCTTCTGAAAAGTAATCCAGCGTCGTCAGTGGTCTATTCTCTACAGAATTAGTTTTTCCAAAACAATAATAAAGCTGAGCAGTCCTACTTTTTACAACTCTGGAGACTATCTAAACAAAATGAACAGATTTATAGGGCTATTTTTAGTGCGCGTCACTGCATTACAGTTTACATTCGCTTTTGAACCTTATTTGACATCCCTAGTAGAAAAATACAGGCAGAGTACTCACTAAGACCCTTAGCAGAGACAGTCTCCACAGGGCCATTACCCCCAAACACCAAAGTTGAGTGTGCATCAGAATGTTCTCTTGGACTCTAAGTCACGTGGCTTTGTTTCCACTTATCAACAAAACTCTGAACCCAAACGCAGGTCCAGAGGGTCTGTTTATGACCGACCACCTCTCCTGCCCCACGCATTGGTGGTATGCCCTAAAAACTGAAGTAAAATTACACTTTCACAGTTGAGAATTTTCAGAGAGCAACAGGTAAGTCTGCTATGCCTAAGTAACTATTATTTTCCCACAAATTGTAGATTCACTTCCAAGTAAAAGTAACTTGCTGAAAAAGTGGAACATTGCGACTTTCTGCAAACCACTCTTGCATGGGGAAAAAAAAGCCATGGAAGAACTTATGTAATGTTACGAAATATGTCATCACACAGATTTATGGAAAAACCACAGTTGCAGTTTAAAATACAGTCAGGGGAACTAAGTGTTTGCATTTTGGTCATCAAGTTTCTTTAGGTTTTTCATCCAGAGAGAGAGGTGTGTATTTCCTTCATGGGCAGTCCCACCTTCACCAGAGGACATAAATGAAGACTCCATGTTCTTTGTGTATTGTGAAAAAAAAATCAGCCAGAGGGAAAAACCAGAACGACAAATTCAGACACAGCTTTAACCGTGCTGTCACGTCTTTTCCTCCAATGGAAAGGGGATGCTTTGAGAAGGTTAGACTGTTAGGGGAACTAAATTGACATCCTGCTAAAAGTGTTATGTGCATTTATATTAATTGTACGCATGTAAGACTCTACAGTAAGGAAATGCCTTAGCTGTAGACATCGTTTATGGAACCTTATAAATAGAGCTCACATTCTAAGGTAGGAAAACAGACAGGAATTTTATACCAACTACCCTCTGATAAGATTATGTTTTCAGAGCAAAAACCATGTCTATAGAATGTTGTGGTGTGGAAATATCCGATTAAACTCTTAGGTAAACAGACTTTCCCATAAGCGGCCTCTTTATTTGTCGCACCTCGGGGATCTTATTAAAAGTTGGTGTACTGCATTTAAACCTGAAAAGGGATTCATGTAAAATTGTGACTTTACAGATTGCTCTGAGAACTGAAGACGAAATGAGAAAATGATACATTTGGACTAAGAGCCATTGTAACTGCTGGAAAAATGTCAATGAAGGCATTTAGGGGGAGGTTTCAGCTTGCTATAGAGGAATCAAACGACCTAAGAAAGTAGTTTTATAGCTGAGTGAGTGTTTTTAACGAGTAAAACATGTTACTACGACGACCTAAAAGCCATGTTGTAAACAATAACTCTGATTAAAAGATTGTCAGGGTCGTTTGTTTAAATTTTTTTTTTTTTTTGTATCTGAAATTTTCAATCATCCTATTTGGCTTTGCAGTATGAAGAAATGATATATTTCTAGTGAGTTTATCAATTACTAATTAATTTGGTGGTGAGTGCCTAATTTGGGATTCTATTTAATATAGGTCCAGGTTTAATTTCTTCTAACGCTTGGTTATCTTTGGTCTATTTAACATACAAATTAAACCCCAAATATCTTTGAAAAGTCAACCCACACCTTTTCCTTCCCAGATCATAAAAATAATTTATTATCGTAATCTCAATTTATAGTTTAGTTAGGCAGAGTGAAAATATGACCTCGGAAGGAATCCCCCTCCTCCTTAGCCCCAGTCTGCTTTACAGTGGGTTGTGTGTTGCTACAAGTTGGTGTAGCTAACACTTAATATGTTGATGTAAGAGAAATGAGCTGCTCTCCATTTAAAAATATTTAGATGAGCAAACATGCAAAATCCTCTCAAAATAGATGATTTTGCTCCTTGTAACTTTAACTGAAAAAAAAGAAAGAAAAAAATGAGAGAAACCTAGCCATAAGGCCAATCTATTGCAAGCAGGGACAGATGAGAGATTTTTCAAAATTAAACTGCTAGGAAAAGCAGTTGTGAGACAGTCTGTTTTCTTACTGGGGATAGGAGGAATTAGGGGTATTATAATTGAAAATGCATGCCCATAGCAACTAAAATGTTCCTTTAGAATATTCTTGTTTTGTTTTATAAATATCTTTTGAAAAAAAATCAAAATGATTAACAACGGTTTGTAATTTTGGTGATCTTTCCAGTTCTGGTGGATTTAGTTCAGATTTTAAAACATTGCTTTATGTGTTGTATATTTTTGCCCATAAAGCATTCTCCAAATGGTAGTTATTTATGTGAATAAAAGAACAAAGCATGGAAATATGGCTTTTCTTCCTACTCCATTATTGAAACGGAATATGATCATTAGCCAGGGCTGGGGTTTAGTTGCAACACTTTGAAAAATAGCCTAAATGAATAGGTGTCAAATTAATCAAGAATGGAACGATTGCATTATTTTCAAAAACTATATATACCATTAGGGGGTTTTGGCTATAAATAATTGTTATGAAGAAAAGAGGAGGTTTCATCTTAAAAAAATTAGCATACGCCACCTCTTTAGGGTGTTAAAAAGATTGAGCGCTCAACAAGGATTTGTGAAAATCACGACCAGGGAAGCGGGATTATAATAACATCTCATGACTAACCCTGACCTTAGAGATTGATGCTGCTGTAACAGGGTCATTCTTCCACTGACTTAGTGTGGGTATGCCCTGCCTTTGTAACCTGGGGAAAGGATCTCTGAATTCAAATCATAGAATTCCTTCCCATCTGCAAAGATTCCTCACTTCCAAAGCAAACTTTATGCCATCCTGACTCCTTCTTCTGTTTTCTCTTTACTGCTCAGGTCAGAGACAAAGGATATTTTCTCAGTCATTGATTTTTTTTCCCACCCTCTTGTGGTTAATAAGAATTAATCCTGGAGAGATCCTGCATGTTGAAATGCATATACAACTCAGTTTTCATTTAAAAAAAAAAAAACAACCCACCTCGTTTATAGTGGAATAGAAGTGGTCAATCACTTTGTCATGTGGTTCACGTATCTAGGTATATTTTTAATTAAACACTGGTCCACAAATAAGCAAATAATAGAAGTTAGTGGAGAAGCAGTTGATCTCAGGCTGACAGTGCCTCATTTATCTTTGTCCTAACTAGACAATGGGAAATGACACTCTGCTGTTGTTTTCTATGCGTTAAGATTTCCTTCTTAAACAAATGCAGTTGAGGCGGTTTGTTTCTCGACAGCCTGGCACACACTGCCAGTGGCCAGAGTTTTGTCTCATCTTCATCCAGAGGGAGGATTAATCTTGGTGATGGTGCAAACGAAATGTATGTCTGGGGTCAAAGTGCATACTGCCTTTTGGGATCTGCATTACATTAATGTCATTTTTGGGTTCCTGACGTTAATCAAAACCAACACCATAAAGCGTCACTTAGCTAATTTGTGTATTATTGTCAATGTTACCATTAATTATGCGTTTGTGAGGAAAAAGAGGATTAATGAGATGTCACAGGTAATTTACAATGATCAGGCTCCCCAGGACATTAAGAAAACACTAGTTGGGTAAGATTACCATGCAATCACATGCAAGAAGCAGAGGTCTTTGCTGAGGCACCACACTGATGTTGTCCATCCCTATCAAAATGACTCTTCAATCAGCAATTCCTAACTTTTACATAGCTTGCTCATATTAAGTGTTTGCTTTAGCCTAAAGTACCCAGAATTCACGTATTAATGGTGAGATTTTCATTCAGCTGTCTCCCACTCTAAGTACAGAGGATAAACTTTTGTTTCCCTTGAAAGGTGGACAGCACAGACGGTTAATTTTCTACTATACCCCACAAACTTGGGCTCACACTTAATATCCCAAGGACACCATTTTTGGTGATCTGGATGGTTGTATTTAAATTAGACATACAAACTCTCTGATATGAGCATTTTTTCCTCCCCCAACTTAGTCCTCAGAGTCATGTAAATAAATGATTTTTTGTGTTCTCTCTTTTCTTGTCTGGGAGGGACATGTAAATCTATAGTATAAGCATTATATTGTTGTGATACATACGAGACAGCATGGAAGTACAGTCCTGTTCTATGGTCTGAAGAAACACAAGTGCTGGGCTTCACTGGTCTAGGTGGTGAACTGACTCAAGCTCCCTGTTGGGACCAGAAAGTGGTTGGCTCAGCCTGGGACCCAAGAACTAACTTTAGTAGGAAGCTAAGAGCCTGGTAGCAGAGGTTCTGCTGGAAAGATATAGAGGTGTTAGAGCCAGGAGACAGGACAAACTTCCAAAGAACCAGCAGACAGAATGATGGAAAGAGCAGAGAGGAGAAGACTAACTGTGATATTTATTTAACAGAGCCTTCTTTATTTGTGGATCCTTTATTTGTGGATTACACCCTGGGAGACATCACGGTGACTATGTTCTATAGGGCACAGCAAAACCAGACATGACCCTTGGAGTTCAGAGTTCAGGGTCTTGGTTCTTAAATCAGTTTTCTGTTGGAAATGATTGCTGTGCCGTTGGATGCAAGAGGGTCATGGAAGCCAGCAGAGGTGGTCATTGGAAACACTGTTTGCTGCTTTGGTTTGAATTCTCTGTGAACTCATGTCACCTGAGCCTTAGTTTTAATTTATTCATGGACATGACTATATACGATGGATGATTCCAGGATTTTGGATATCTGTGCTCCCACAGATATGTGAAATCTAACTTTAAAGTCCAACTCTAAGAGGTTGAGAAAGTTACTCAATTTCCCTCTCTGTGTTAGTCTCCTTACCTGTGGAATCATAAAGCTTGGCCAACACGGTAATGAGGATTTAAGGCGATAACGAGTGTAAATCACTTAGCATGGGGCTCAGCACACAGTAAGGGTTTAATAAGGTGATGGTTTTCAACCTTAAAATTTTATCAGAAACACCTGTGGAACTTCAAAAATGACAGTTTCTTGGCTCACACTTCAAACCTATCAAATCTTCATGCTTATGGGCAATCTCAATGTGCAGCCTAGGTAAAAACCACTGTAATCAAGATCTGATGTGTTTATTGTTTGTTATTATCAGTTGCTGTTGTTTAAATAGCTTAAAAGTCTCTATCTGATGTCACAGTCAGACCTGTATTTGGCTTATTATGATGCCTTAAGAGCTGGACTTGAATTTTGCTATAAAATTCTGTGAACTAAAGCTATCAGTATGTGTTTGTGCATGTGTGTGAAAGCATAGCCTACATGAGTGGAAATGGCTGGCCTTATATGAAAACTGAATTTAAGAAACATCATCCATGTTGTAGAATATGGTCAAACCATAAGTGAATCATCTATTAACAAATGAAAATAAAACATTTATTATATTGTCTACTTTCACTTTTTTCTTAATATTTATGATATATCCCAAGGAGATTTCCCCATTGGGATAAAATTTCACAAGCAGAAAGAGAGAAGGAGAAGGAAATTAAATTAAAAATGTTTTATTATTGATTTGGCATTGTTGGGCTGACCGTACAGATTGTGGAAATAATATAATTTATTTCTTCTTTTTTATTGGCTCTACAAAGTGATAGCTTAACACAGCTATTAGTTTATCTTGTAAGTAACCTTTGCACTACTTTCTGAGTTAGTTGCTTTCCAGAAAGCAGTGTGTTCAGTGAAATAAACCCTGAGAGATTTTTAATAGCATACTGAAGGAGATGACACGAGAGTGACCAGCTTTCGTTTTGGCCTTCAGCATTTGATGAGTTTGAAATTTCTTCCTTTATTATCATGGCTCTGCCTAAATTAGAGATATATCTATAAATGAATTTTATTCATATTCTTAAATTAAATGGCAATGTTTTTTTCCTTTTCTCATCATAGAATATTGTGAAGTAGTATTATGAAAATATTTTGGGCTGAAGAAGCTTGTTGAATGCTTAGATGTTTATTGTTCATAGGAGATAGCTTGTTTTGGTATTGTTTTAAAATGACAATATGAGGAACTGAGTATAAGATCCACTGGAAGGATTTAAGACTTTAAAAATATGTCTATGTTCCTGATGTTGCTTTGTTTTGTTTTGTTTTGTTTTTTTTGTAAATGTATCAGAGTGATCAGAAGTTGGATTGCTAAGGCATTTGACTATGGAATAGAAAATTGCATTAGGTACTCACAAAAATTTCTCTTCAATACAATTATGAAAATACTTCTCTCCAGACAGTGTTGACTCATGCCTTTATTCCCAACACTTGAGGGGCAGATGAAGGCATATCTCTGTGAGTTCAAGACCAGCCTGGTCTACAGAATGAGTTCCAGAACAACCAAAGCTATATGGAGAAACTTTATTTTTAAAAGCCAAAACAAACAAACAAATACATAAACCACCAACAACCACAAAAACGCAGCCCCCTAAGGCCTCGAGATCAGTCTGCTTTTATTTTCATGTCAAAGAAAAAAAAATAAGTATCATAGCATTTACATCTTCTCAATTGCTGGTCCTAGCATTCAGGTAATCTAGACACTGTGATTCTACTTTGTCAATGAAACATAATCAAACCCATCATTTAGTTATGTCTTATAAGGCCACGTGCCTTTGACATTTCCAAAAAAAGCATCCTCTTAGGATCATCAGTTCATCAAGAAAGTCTGTTACATACCTTTGAACCATAATGCATTCTCAAGGCAGATTAGCTTATTAAATCTTTCTATTCACAAGTTATTTTGAATGTTTTCTTACTTGAGTCAAACACTAATACCTCTTAACATTTTAGCTTAATTAAAATAAACCTTGGGTAATATGGCCATAGACATTGTCAGGTTCCATCGGCTGCTCCAATACCAGCTCTGTGGGAAATGGAAAGTTTTAGAAGCATAGCCAGCTTAGTGGAAAATAACTAAACAAAACTCAGAGGTCAGCTGACACATTGGTGTTGACTGTGTCATCTCTAGGATTAGATAGGGACCAAATTGAGAGACTCAATAATGTTGGGGGGAAAAAAGGGACGCATTAAGAGAACACAGGATTAAGTATGAGAAACATGAGTTTCTTTAGAATTGAACTGTAACACAGCAGCAGTTCCTCTTTGATGTAGGCTTACTGCAAGGTTTGGGGTCATGTGGGGGAAACCTTAAGGACTTATCTGATAGACTTTCACTGCACACTGAAGAAAACAGGAATTAATGTACAGTCTGTATAGTAACTCTAGCCATTTGTATGATGAGCTCCTGGTTGTGGCTGCAGAAGCTTCTGAAGAAGTTGGATGGTTTTCAGAAGTTCTCTTGACACTTTTTATGGCGTCATTGGTGTAGTAGTTACCTTTTTCATTGCTGTGACAAAAGGAAATGTAAGGGATGGTTTATTTGGGCTCCTGTTTGGTGGTGGTGGGGGGAAGTCTATTGTGGAGGAGGCATGGAAATGTCACAAGGCAGTTGGTCCCTTTATACCCACAGTCAGGTAGCAGAGAATAATGAATTTTGGGACTCGGTTACCTTCCTTATGGTTCCCATTTGTAGTTAGTCTGGACCACCATCTATCTATGGGATGGTGCTACCCATGTTCAGGGTAGCTCTTTTTTCTCCCTACTTAAGCCTTTGCAAATGCTGTAACAGACATGCTTGGAGATGTGTCCCTTGGGTGATTCCAAATCTTGCCATGTTGACAATGATGAGGCATCATACTTGGGAATCTAATATTAGGGATGCTTCTTGATTTTAATCAACTGGTCCAGATACTCACACAGAGGGACTTGTAAGGGACTTAGAAAATGTACCAACAAGAAAAAGGTACATTAATATATCAAAGCATAGGAATGATAATAATCTAAACCAACCATTATCCACAAATTTTCGTACAGTGTAGCAAGTGAATGTTCTCAAAGCATATGTCCTAGGGATTTTGGAAATATCAACCACTTTGGCCCATGGTGACTACATTGAGACTGATAGTGAAAAATGACTTTCAAACAAAAAAAAATAATTTTTCCTGTGTGAAAAATGGTCTGGGCTTATAGACATGGCTGCTGGCCAATTTATGTTTGAGGTTCCAGGACCTGACATTTCTAGCACATACTAGGCAAGAACTCAATAAATACTTATTGGATGAATAAATATTCAACTTGTAAGGTGGTCTGAAGTAATATGATTACAAGAAGAAAGGACAACATAAATGTATTAGGAATATCTGGAGACCATGTCTTAAGCCATGTAACAGAATTGTGATGACAGAATACACGGGAAATCAGACAGGTCAGCATGGAATGGATGTGCACTTGCCCCTACGAAATGAATAAGTGATTTTCTTCAACACACACACACACACACACACACACACACACACACACACACACACACCCCAAAACAGAACAAAAGACAAGTTTGGGGAGTAGAGAGGCTTGTGGTTAAGAGCACACACCATGCTGTTCTTGCCAAGGACCTGACTCCAGCTCTCGGCACTCATACCTTGCAACTCACAACCACTTACTGCTCTAGCTTCTGGAGCTCCATTGTCCTCTTCCAGTCTCTTCAGGCTCCTGAATAAATGTGGTACACACTGATACCCAGATAAATACATAAAATAAAAACAAAGCTTAAAAATAACAAGTCTGAGATTGAGTGCATGGATGTCCAAAGACTGTATCTGATCCCCTAAACTGCAGGTTGTGAGATGCAATGTGGGTACTGGGACCTGGCCCAGATCCCCTGCAAGAGAGAGTGTGTTCTTAACCATGGACCCATCACTTCAGCCAGTATGTTTCATATATTTCAATATACGATCCTATAGTTTTAGGATTTTAAGTTTATCAAAATTAATAACTCCACTCTAAGATTAGGATAACTAGTTAATAGGTCACAGCACAAAAGATGAATAAAAGGAAGAAAATGTCTTATTCAAGAAACCATCTAGGAAGCCAAGTCTAACTAGTTCATACTATGAGTGTGACCATTTTTAAAAATCTTTTGGTCTTTTCCATCTGTATGCAACTAGATTAGGATCCCCCTTAAAAATGAAAAATAGAAGCTGGAGTGATTTCTCAGTGGTTAAGAACACTGACTGCTCTTTCAGGGGATCTGAGTCAGGTCCCAGTACTCCTATGGTAGCTCACAGCCATCCATAACTGCAGTTCAGGGGACCTGATACAGTCTTTGGACATCCATGGCCACCAGTCACGCATGTGGTACACATCCAGACATGCAGACAAAGCATTCACAGATGCAAGAACAAATAAATCTAAAACAAAAAGCAAAATCTCATCTTCCAAGATTCAGGGAGGGATACAAATATTCTCCAGGATCTAACCTCCTTACCTGAATGTGCTGATCTTCCTTGTGCATCTAAAACATAAAAGGAATGCATATGAGACCCTCACCTGCTCTTTCCATCTTTCAAGGTGGTAGAAGCATTGACTTTCCAAGCCCTAAATAATTCTCCTTTGCCTTTGACTGGATCCGTCACCATTTGGTGCACTGGCTGCTTCTAATATTTATTTTGCTTTGTTTTTAGATCTCAGGGCTCCTCTGCTGATTATCAACAATTGCCTCATCCAGCTGTTTGGTTTTTATACAATTCTGAATTGACGTTTGATTTCATTCAACCTCCCAGTAACTTTTTACCATGACAGACTTGGGAGAGAGAAAGGCCCCCTCTGGTAAGATCTCCTCACTTCCCTGTGCATCTTTCACAGGAGAGATAAGGTATATCTTCAAACAGCCTCTCCTTACTGTGTTTTCTCTCTCCCACACTCCACTATCACCTTCCTGCACCCCTTTCTTCCTCTCTAATCATTCTCCTTAACATCATTTCTTAAAAACACGGGGGCTCTGACATTCTTAAGTTTGTAGAAATGAAGAAGTCTTTTGTAGATGATTAAAAGTTAAGAGGTCACAGTATAAAAGATAACAAATAGGAAGAAAATGAGGTAATCAAAAAAAAAAAAAAGATGAGATTTCTTTTTCTCATTTTCTAAATTTGCATCTTCTTGCACTGAGACTTCTACTCACATATGACCATCTATGCTGTTTTAAGCATAATTGTTTAAAAATAACTTGTTCAGAGGAATTTTTTCTTGCAATCTAGATATTGTTAGATTTCTCATTTATACTTCTTATATTTTTATAGATGAAGTGGCTGTATAATTATCAATCTTGCCATAGATAAACTTGAAACTGAGTATTGTGCTGGGAATCATATGCACCTGCAGGACAGTACCTTGCATGTGGCTGCTTAGGATTCTAAGCCTTCATAATACCCCTCACTCATGTTGCCTGGGTATGAAACTCAAGGCTCAATTCTAATGACTTGAATACAGCAAAAGTGATGAGCTCCACATCCAAGTCAGGCTGCAAAGGGGCCATGATTTCTGGCTCTCTCTCCTTTTTTTCTTATTCTCAGACTTGCTCTGAAGCAGCATTGAGGAACTGTAAGCCTAGCGGGCAGCTCAACTGGACAATGAATGATACTTCCCGAAAAGGCTAGGAGAGACCCAAGACCTCCTTCAGGCCAGGAGTAAACTTGGAAACAGGGTTTTCCCTAGTCTAGCTTTGAGATCCAGTCTCCGATGACACACTAATAACAATTTCATGGAACAATCTGAACAGAGAGAGATACAATAAAGCATGCCTAGTGCAGAGACATGGTGTTGAAAGCCAGTTTTATTCTAAGCTGTTTTGTTATGCAGCTACACATAGCTGATACAGCTCTTGTCACCCAGACATAGTTTGCTGCTGGGATGAAAATGTGGGCCAGGGCCTGTCAGATCTGAATAGTGTGTGAGAAAAAGCCTCAATCTTGAACATCTGACAAAATTTCATCTGGATCTTATAAATTATATCTGATGAGAGCATATCAACGATAAAATGTTCAGTTAGCTTTGATAGTATCCTCAGCAAAAATGCCAAGATTAAGATGTCTTCAACGTCACACACACGAAGGCTGGAGCATTGTGATTTCCCTTTTCTGTGCATAGTTTCTGTCTCCTCAGACTTATAATGTGCACCACATATAGTGGATGTGTAAACCAATTTGATATGAGACAGGATGCCCTTAAACTGCTTTAAATGAAGTTCTGAAGCCTCCCAGGAACTTTTTATAGGTGTCTTATTCCATTCTGTGCCCACGACTATATGGTCACACTTCCCTTTTCTCCTTAATAGAAGTGAAGCTTGACCCTTTCTACTTCAAACTGGCTCCACTGGCTTAGGAATTCTTATTATACATAGATCCCTAGGTTGTGTAAAACTTTCTCAAGAATATGTCCATCTGATATTAATGTAAAGGCAAATACCCTTTTACAAAGCCTTGAGCTAAATCCATTTTAGTATTTTTTGCTTGTATCATTGAGGAAAAAAAAATCATTACCTATTCTGAAGGAATTCTTGTTCATGTGCAATGGGGAAAAAGATACTTATAATTTTAAGTATCTAAAGATATTTGAATCAAGACAGCTAAAGGTATAAAGTTATGTTGTTCAATAGATCGTATTCCTTTGAAAGTGACTATGATTCAAATTTTTCAAATGTTGATAGTGCATGCATGCAGACTTATCCCTAATTTAACAGTACCCAGTTTTTATTTCATTATACTGAAGATGAAACCTAATTGACATATGGCTGGCAATGACATTTAAATAAACAAAATTTAAATAAAAAATGTAAGCAGTTAGATAATGGTTATGAAGTAGAATCTTTATAAAGCCTTACATTAAGGCTTAGTGAAATGGGGTGACCATAGGGCAGTATTTTTTGTCCTCCTGGCTTATATTATATACCAGGATTTGACATATTTTTAGGGCCAATCATTTCAGCTGTCATTACTTCATAGGACACATGTCTTTACTTTATAATTAACAACCTGAGAGGTTGCTCAGTAGTTAGGAACTCTACCTGCTTTTCAGAGGACACAAGCACAATTTCCAGCATCTACTTTTGACAGCTTATAAACACCTGTAATGTCACCTGCAGGTGATCTGACAACCTCTTCTGATTTCTTCCAGAATTTTATGTATTTGTATATTGATCTACCCCATGGGCCACATAATTAAAAAATAAAGATGTAAGAATTTAAAAAACGAATCTTAAAGAAATATAAACCATATAACTAAAAGTTATCACTGGGACAGTCCTGTGTGTGAGTAGGATGATATACTTGCTAGGTGATAGCTTTGAAGAAAGCCTCTGATCTGATGTGTCTCTCACTTTACGGCACACCACAAGTTCTAAGTTCCAAGCCGTCTTGTAATCTTAAGGGTTTTTCAAGAAGCTACAAATTTCAACCAGGTTAAGCCTGATCCAGAGAGGACTTAACGGGTAGCTCATTAGCAGGGATTAATTAGTCTATTTGAATAATTGTTACTCATTGTTATGCAGCAGAAGAAAGGCCTTGGGCAATATGACACAGTCTAGGTCAGGTTTGACAGCAGTGGTTAAACTGAACAAAGTGTACTTAGAGTTACTAAAGAGGGTGCCCCTCTATCTCTGCTCCTCACCTACAGACAGACATTCTGAAAGTTTGGGAGTGGAGGACCAAGTCATACCCAAATATTGGCATAATTGCCTATGGCTGGCATTTCTTACTTTTTTCTTTGTTAAATACAAACAACTCATCAAGAAAGATTGTATAATTCATTTCTGTACAGGACGACTTTCTGTTATATGAACACCACCTTAATTTAAATGACAACTTTTTTTTTTTTTTTTTTTTTTTTTGGTTTTCCAAGATAGCCCCGGCTGTCCTGGAACTCAGTCTGTAGACCAGGCTGGCCTGGAACTCAGAAATCTGCCTGCCTCTGTCTCCCAAGTGCTGGGATTAAAGGCATGCACCACCATCGCCCGGCTAACAACTTATTTTTATTAGATTGGCTATGATGATGGCTTTTCAAGAGAATATTCTTCAATTGCATTGTTATAGTCTCTATAATTTATTAATGGGTTTCAGATTTGTAAAATTGGACCTTCATAATTCCTGGTCATTATTATTCCACTCATGGACCTCTAAATGAATTAATTAACCCCATTAATGCGATGAGCCAGGCCATCCTGGATCCTCCCCTCCACTCACTGTGAAGCGGAGGTGTCCTTCCATCTGGCACTATGCTCGTCCTCAGAGAAGTGTCTTCCTGGTTACCAAAGTCATCCTCCCAAGCCTTCCCCTCACTGTTCTATTGCTTTACTTTTTTATTGAACTTTTTTTATTCACACATACTCCTTTTAGATAATAATGATTTGAATATGACATTTCATACATGTATGAGGATATTTTGATCATCATCTCCCCTCACTCTCTTACTCTCTCTTGTTCTCTGTCCACTTGTGCCAATCTTCTTGTCAAGCAGACCTCCTTCTACTTTCCATATCTTACTTTTTGTGACCCCCGTGCTCTCATTAGGGATGTTTACAGGAATATGGCTACACCACTGAAGCAGATCTCTCCTCCCACCAACCATCACTGCACCCCCTTAGCTGAGTGTTGATAGGGCCAGTCTTGTGTAGATCTTGTGCAGGCAATCAATCACAGCTATTGTGAGTTCAAGTGTGCAACAGCTACAACATGCCTGGAAGTCAGCCTTCTGCATCACTCTTTCCTCTTTCTCTGGCCCTTACAATCTTTCTAATCTTTCTTCTCTGATGGTCCACAAACCTTGTGAGATTTTAGATGTCTCATTTATGGCTGGGCATTTGATCGCCATTTATTCTCTGTTGTTTGATCAGTTTTGAATCTCTGTAAGTTACTCTTAACCATTGCAAAAAGAAATTTCTGGGCTAAAGCTAACATTTTTCTGCTTTTTAAAAATCACTTCATATAATCTAAATGTATTTCCAAAATATATGAACCTATTTTTTATTTTAGTTATTAAAATTTTTATTTATTTTATTTTATGTGTACATATATGTGCCTGAATATATGTATCATGAGCATCTTTACATGCACGGGTGGGTGGTGGTCAGAAGTGTAGGATCCCCTAGCACTGGGATCACAGATGGTTGTGAACCAACATATGAGTGTTGGGAACCTAACCTAGTCTCTGTAAGAACAGCAAATGCTCTTAATCACAGTCGTCTTTCCTGCCCCTATTTCAGTTCTATTCATTTTTAAGTTTAAAAAGGTTCATGTTTTATGTAGATATTTGTGACTTATTTTTAACATAAGCCTTTATAGGCAAGTCATATTGTACATATTAATAATATACATTCTCTCATTTGATCATTTTAATGGAAGCCACTTAAGGACAAGAGGCTTATCATGCCTCACAGTTCAGCCTCCCGCAGTGAGAACAATATAGTATCTGGAATGGCTCAGTTGTGGTAGTGGGGGATTGTAACATGGTTTCTTCATCTCTGTGTACCATGAAGCAGAGATCTGGACCAGAAGTAAGGCTAAGTGTAACTCCTAAAGACCCACCTCTAATGACATACATCAGGTGTCAAAAGACTTTAGCTTCTCTAAAATGCACCAGTTAACTAGAGCCCAAGTTTTCAAACACACGAACCCACGGAGGACATTTTCAATACAAACTAATAAACACAAAGCATAAAACTATTTTGAAATTTAAAAATCACAGAAAGAATACCCTTTTTCTTTCTTCCCGGTCCCTTCTCCTATCCAGTGCCCTCCTTGCTTGTTCTCCCCATCACTACTGTTAACCTTGCTCTCTCTTCTGTTTTTAGGATTTGCAAGAGAAGAATTGTATGGTGCATTTACACCTGCAAGTACAGCAAGTACCTGTAACTGTTTCTATGACAGATTTTCAGCTTGTGCTCCTTCCTGTCTTTATGCTACCTGCCAGAGGACACTGGGAAAAGTGTCAGCACTGTGAGAAGTACAGGTGGAAAGTAAGCATCTTTTGCAGTAAATAGATGTGTGCATTTATGAGGAATTGCCATATTACTTTAGGATAAAGTCTGTCATTATCTGAAGGGCTTGTCAAACAGCCACTTTCTGGAGTCCATCCCCAGAGTCTACACTTCATTACATCTGGGTGGAGCAGAGTGATTTGCATTCAAATCAGTTTCTAGGTTGTGCTGATACTGCCACACTTTACCTAAGAGATGTGATTGTGATTTTGATCTATTTCACACAGGCCCCAGCTCTCTGAACCAAATACTGTTTAAGTGTGCCAACATAAGCACCTATTAAAATTATGCAATAGATCTTTTTGTATCATACATATTTTTTCTCAGATTTCCACCTCCTAGGAACTTAGTAAATTTTATAGAATGCTTTCTTGTATAATAGCATGTATGGACTAGGAAGGGATGATCTAAGAAAAATAATGACTTCACTCAGAAATACTTATAGGCAGTTTTACTAGGGAGCAGTGCATCTTCACGGCATGTCCTCCACAGCTGCATGCTCGGTTCTCCTCTCCAGTTCATAAACACTACTGATTTGCATATGCTAGGCTGCTACTCTCTCCCCACAAACCTCTTTTCTTAGAAGAAACACAGCTTCTGTCAAAACAAGACTTTAAAAATATTTACCAAGTTGTAATAAACAACATTCCTCAAATATGCTGTATACATTTTTTTTTTATTAAAAATCCTCATAAAGGGCAACATGAGCTTTTTATTTTTACACATTAGGCTCTGTACCTTTGCCAACAGAAGCAAACTATGTGGTCAGTGTGGCTCATGAAAATAGAGATGTTTTATATTTAATCTGAAGAATATATATATATGTATATATATATGTATACATATATACATATATATATATAAATATAAAGGTTTATATTTATTCAGTACCGTGAATGTGGTTTTATAAAGTGAATGGAAATATAGCAGATCAAATCATATTGCCTGTAACAAATAACAGCCATGCTAGTCTCTTAGATTTGACATGATGTTTAATTTGTTTATTAACTTGTAGGGTTTAAAGTAAGAACTCAAATGTATAGTAAACATTTCAACAGTGAGTTCCTTCTGTATCAGGACTGAGATAGCAGCTTGGACTGCTGGGCAGTGCAGCTGTGAGTTCCAGGTGGCCCTGAGCTTCCTGACTATTCACCCATGAGTGTCCTAACAGCAATGGCACACAGACTGTATTTTCGGGGTTTATGAGCTGATGGACTACCTACCCTAGAGTGCATAAGAAACAGGTACCAGGATAAATAGCAGAAGAAAATACGGTAGGAGTTAAGTATAAATCACTGGGAGATAATAGGTAAGAATTTCTGGTGATTTGCCACTATTTCAGTAACCTTCAGGCTATTACGTAGAAAAATGTTTTGCTTGTATCTGTGTATACCCTCCCTCTGTTTTTTTATCTATATTAATTCTCTGTCATTTTTCTTTCTTTGCCTTTTCTCCCATTATTTTTCCTGTTTCCATTTTCTTCCTTTTTGCTCTGTGGATACTTTTTTGTACATTGTTTCCTCACTGTCTCTCCTTTTATGCCAAGCACTGCCTAGTAGTGATGCAGGAGATGATAAATAATATGTCAGGCTCACCCCTGGACTGCCCCAGGGAAGGGAAACAAGAAAATATGTAACAATGAATGAAGAAAAGGAACTCTGGTGGAGATAGAAGGCTTGGCATTTTGCTCAGTGGTAGAACACATCTAGCACACATGAGGTCCTGGGTTCAATCCCAAGAACTGAAAGAAACAATAGACATAGAAACCAAAAAAAGATAGGGGACTGGAGTGACACTTTTGGATTTTTGGTTTCAATACAGAACACAGAAATATTATCAGATTGTGTTTTCGTTTTAGTCCCTGGTGTGGGATGTGGGGCTGCTTCGGATTGCCCACAGTAGCTGACTATGATTTGTCTTGTGCTGTCTCAGGGGTATGATTTTGCCAGTGGCAGACAGTTTCTGCAATTGTGTGATGTTTGGAATTCTGAGGACCTTTCAGAGGCTATATACATGCTAGGGCTCTGAGAGGCTGGATGAATTGTTGGTTAGTTTCTGTTGGTCCAGTTTGTAAAGTAGCCATGCACAAAGAAGAAATAATAAGAAGAAATTAGATATTTTGGTGGGGAAGACCAAATTTGGCCCAAGGATCTCAATGCACCTAATCAGCAGGAAGTAGTCTAATGATAACATTACACCCTTTCTCACCCCTGACTGTATTCAGGGATAGTGTTCCTTTCCTCTCTATCCCTTTTTTCTGTCTTATTTAATGTTAGGGCATTGAAAGGGTGGATGAAAATGGGTGGGAGACAAAAAGAAACCATAAAGTATCAAAAGACAGCTATAAGGGACTAATGCTATGGTTTATCATTGAGCAGGTGTCAGATCATCTGACTTGGGCTTCCTGCTCAACTTATTCTCTGATAAGGCAGGCTCTCCATCTAGTATTACCCACACAATTGGCTCCTGAAAGTGCCTTGCTATGTGTACTTCCAATTACTGTCAGTATTTTGGCTATATTGATCACCAGCAAAAAATATTCCTAAATTCAATAAACCAATCATGAATCAATTCATTCATTCACAGAGTTATTCAAGAACTTACAAAATGATGAATGTACCATTCCTTTATTCTCTTAAAGGGATGGCCAGAGATCTTTAACATGAAAATAAACTGAAATACTTCCTTGTTCCTCCTGGATTTCTTCACTCCTTCTATGAAGTATCATGACATTCTTTTCCTCTGCCTCTCTCTTGGTCATTCTTTAGAAATAACTTAGAAGTATTTTTTTGAATCCTTGCTCACCTTGAAAAAGTTATGTGCTTCATGCTTTCAAATAACTTAAGAAATGCCATGCTTCTTTTAGATCTCATATTTGCTCTTTGTGTGGTTGGTTTTTATCTTGATTTATTTAAAAAACATTTTTAGCAGTTAAATTATGCTTTTTGTGGTATACTTGGAAAAGGCAGATGAGCTGAATAAAAGAAAAGGTTAGCCATAGTTTTACTACTCACATATAGCTGTTGTTACTATCTTGATGTTTTCTTCCATGTACGTTTTTTAAAAATGCAGGCATTTATAATTTATACTGTAACAACAACAACAACAACAATAACAACAAATAACAACAATCATTTTGTATAGATGATTAGATACAAAATAAAATTCAGTTCTCTACAAAGCTTGGCTGTCACAAACCTTATTGGTATAAAATTTAAACAACAACAACAACAAAAAAACCCTGTAAAATTTAGCCAATCTAGTGGGCTGGTCAATTTTTGCTTCCCTCTTCTGGGAAGAGAACATTTCACTTGACAATATGTTTCAAAACAGATTAGTCCTTAAGCAAATCTGTTAGGCATTTTCTTTATTACCTACTGGTTCCTACTGCTGCAATAAAAACCATGACCAAAAGTAACATGGAGAGGAAAGGGTTCACTTTGCTTACAAGTTACAGGTCATTACCAAAGGAAATCAGATAGGAACTTAAGGCAGGAACTGAAGCAGCAGCCATCGGGGACGCTGCTCACTGGCTTGCTCTTCATACTTTATCAACCTGCTTTTTTATACAACCCAGGATGCCTGCCCAGAGTTGTACCATCCACAATGGGCTGGGACCTCCCATATCAATTGGTAATAAAGAAAATGCCTGACAGATTTGCTTAAGGACTAAATTGTTTTGAAACATATTGTCAAGTGAAATGTTCTCTTCCCAGAAGAGGGAAGCAAAAATTGACCAGCCTGCTAGATTGGCTAAATTTTACAGTTTTTTTTGTTGTTGTTGTTTAAATTTTATACCAATAAGGTTTGTGACAGCCAAGCTTTGTAGAGAACTGAATTTTATTTTGTATCTAAATTGGTCATAACCTTTAAAGAACCAAACAACAGCATAATAATATTTTTTTATTTGTACATTCTTTAAGTGGTTTTATTTGAATCCTTACATAACCCAATGGGTCAAATAACTTTCACATTAATTTTATACTTAAGGTTCCTGCATCTCTGTGGCATAATGTCATCCTTCGACACCCAAGTGGGTTACAGTGATGCAATGGCTTGAAAGTGCACTAATCTCTGAATTTACTGTCTATCTACATATTAACAGCAGCTGTATTTGTATGGCAAAAATATGGTCGGCTTTTTAAAAACTCTCTATTGGCATTTGTCAAAAATGTTACAAGACATATCTTAGCTTTGTGATCATAGTGTTTTGGGAGACTTAAATATAGGATTAATTTTCTTCCCTTGTTTCCTTTAAAAACTATAGATTGGATTCTTGTCTGACCATTTCTAATGTTAGAAATAAATTTTTAATTTTTTAAAATTATAGTACCATTGTTTCACTTGAATTAAACTCTGTATATATACAAATATGAATTTTGGAAAAATGGTAACTTTACTGTTTGATATCTCCTTTTCAGGAATATACTTTTTCTCTTTATACGTTTCAATGCATTTTCACATTTCTTCCTGTAGGTTCAACATATGTTGCCAATAAGGTGATTAATTGCTGTGGTCAGAAGGGCTGTGTATTTCCAAAGTTCCTATGTTGATGTTTCCACCCTCAAGGCAATAGTGTTTGGGGGCGGGGTCTTTGGGGAGGTGATTGGGTCAGGAGCATGGGCCCCTCATTAATGGGATTAGTATCCTCATAAAACCAACCCCAGGGAGCTGCTTTGCCCTTTAGCCATGTGAGAACACAGCAAGAAGGCACCATCCCTGGACCTGAGAGCAAACCCACAACAGACATGGAATCTGCTTATGTCTTCGCTCAGACTTCTCAGAGTTCAACACAATGACAAATAAGTTTTATTGTTCTCATGCTCCTTAGTTTATTGTATTTTGTTATAGCAGCCCAAATGGACTAAGACACTTTGTTTCTATTTTATTGCCAAAGGTATATTTTCTTATCATATCTTCTAACTATATCTTGTTTACCTATGAGAAATTTATGGCTTAAAAAAAGCCCTTTTGTATATGTAATACAATTTTTAGAATCAAATTTTATAAAAGCTGAAAAATCTTTCAAAGAGAGAGGAGCAAAGAAGGAGGAAGGAAGAGAGAGAGGAGAATAGATATATATTGTGTTTTCAAAAAGTAAATATGTAGAGAGAAAGGTATGTTCAACATGATTTAAACATTGTACAGTGTATGTAAGTTTGAGACACTATATGACATTCCTTTAATATTTACAGTTTTTAATCTTTTTATATGAATTAAATAAATTTAATTTATACTTTTTGTTAAAATTCTAGATATTCAACGTGCTATACTTCTGATACTTTCATAGATAGGAAAATTTAAAATATAAAGAAGTGAGGTAGGGCTGTGGTTCAGTTGACAGAATACTTGTCTTACATGCACAGAGATATGGGCTTGATCCCAGCATCACATAAAAACTGCATGTTCTGGCACATGTCTATAATCCAAGCATTCAGGTAGAAGGACCAGAAGTTCATGTTCACTAAGTAGTGACTTCCAGGTTAGTCCGGGATGCATGAGACTTGAGTCTCTCTCTTTAAAAAAAGGAAAGAGAAAAAAAAAAATAAAAGAATTGAAAAAGATGCATTTGTCGTTCTGGATTTTATTTAATATTGATTCTTGTATATATTACTAATGATGTACTATAATAATTTTGTTTTATTTTACTAATAGTAGTATGTTTTAATATTGAATTATATTTCTCTGAAGCTAGCCAGAGTATAAGAACAATGTTCAATGGAAAAACAGAAATGATTTTGCCAGGTTCTTGCCATGTATAAGTGATAGGGATCTCAATTTAAGTCATGATTATCTATTATTTATGTAAGTGATCTTCTCTCATGGATAAAATACTGAAATGAAACAATTTAAGTAAGTGTTACTGTGGCTCACAGTTTATTTTTCTTTTCTTTTTTTTCCAGATTATTATTTTAACTTTTATTGCATTGTGATAAGAAAAGTTACATGATTTCAATTTATCTGAATTTGTTAACATTTAAAAACATTTTAAGTAAATAGAATTAAATCACATTCTTGTTTCCTATTTGTACCCCAACTCCTCCCAGAGACCCTCCTTCAATACCTACACTATCTTTTTTGTCATATTTCTTAAAATTTATAAAGTATTATAACAATAAAAATAAGTATTATAAAAGTTGTTTGATAAAAAACAACAATCAATTTAACTGTCTTATGTAGATGCTCGTCTACAGCAATAGTGAAAATACATTCTTCTCAATATAAATTTTAAATAACTTCAAACATATTAACTGTATATTTCAAAATAATACATCACTACTAGTATTTTCTTAAATGAACATAAATATATAAAGTCTTTTTGTTTGTTTTGTATTTAGTAGAGTTTAAAATCTTGGTTCTTACTGTAGTACAAGCCCATAAATAAGAACAATTTTTAGACATTGGATTTCATTGTAATAAGGCTGTACTTCAATGACCCTCATATCACCAAAGGTTTTTATCTCCATCATAGCTAAGCTGAAAGTTGACATTTCTGCTGTACCAAGAAATGAATTGTAGGCTCGATTTTTGGATACAGACTTCCTGCTACGGTCAAAGCTATTTGACTTGAGTGAGTAACTTTATTCTCAGCCTACAGAGAACAGGTTACATTCATTTAAGAAATGGTGTATGTATTAAGATGGTCTATTCATAAAGTCATTCACCAACTGTTTCAATGAACAATGGTTCTTCTTGGAGGGTGGCACAGACATTAGGTGAGGGTACGAATTTGGTTCATTAGTTGTGATAATTTGGAAAAGCATTCATCTCAGAGAAAGAGTAACTTATAAAGTCCTCTTCTTCAAACCTGATACAAGAGTTATAAACGTCAAGCAAAGCTTTCAGTCTCATTCTTTGTTGTTCTTTTACAAGCCACCTCCCTAGTTAATCGTCTATGTTTCTTTTGCGTATATAAATACTTTTGAAATATATAAGCTGTTCTAAAAACCACAGTATAGTGTAAAAACATGAAATAAACAATACTACTAATAGAGAGACTGAGATAGGAGAAGCAAGATTTCAAGACCCCTATGATGTACACAGCCAGACACTGTCACTAACAAACAAGCTGAAAGTGTATATAGGTTGTACAATATTGGACCCATTTCTCCAGTTACCAAATTAGAGAGACCATTGGATGACAATCAACAACTTTCTAATTCCTCATATTTTTGGATTTCAATCGATTAAGATATGTTGGTAATATTAATTTTCATATTAAGATATTAAGAAAAAGTAATTGTCACTTCCTGTTGTTTTTGTGGTAAGAGATGGAATTAGGTTTGTGTGGATTTGTTGGAAGATTACTTTCTTGCTTCTTCTAGGGTGTAGTTTTGCTCCTATGTTGATGTTTTCCATCTATTATCCTTTGTAGGGCTGGATTTGTGAAAAGATACTGTGTAAATTTTGTTTTGTCATTGAATATCTTGCTTTCTCCATCTATGGTAATTGAGAGTTTTGCTGGGTATTGAAGCCTGGGCTCACATTTGTGTTCTTGAAGGGTCTGTATGACATCTGCCCAGGATCTTCTAGCTTTCATAGCCTCTGGTGAGATGTCTGGTGTAATTCTGATAGGCCTGCCTTTATATGTTAGTTAACCTTTTTCCCTTACTGCTTTTAAAATTGTTTCTTTGTTTAGTGCATTTGGTGTTTTTATTATTATGTGACAGGAGGAATTTCTTTTCTGGTCCAGTCTATTTGGAGTTCTGTAGGCTTCTTGTATGTCCATGGGCATCTCTTTCTTTAAGTTAGGGAAGTTTTCTTCTATAATTTTGTTGAAGATATTTACTGGCTCATTACTTTGGGAATCTTCACCATCTTCTATACCTATTATCCTAGGTTTGATCTTAGTGCACTCTGGATTTCCTGGATGTTTTAGGTTAGGAGCTATTTGCTTTTCACATTTTCTTTGACTGTTGTGTCAATGTTTTCTATGGTGTCTTCTGCTCCTGAGATTCTCTCTTCTATCTCTTGTATTCTGTTGGTGATGCTTGCATCTATGACTCCTGATTTCTTTCCTAGGTTTTGTATCTGCAGGGTTGTCTCTATTTCTGATTTCTTTATTGTTTCTATTTTCATTTTTAGATTCTGGATGGTTTTGCTCATTTCCTTCACCTGTTTGATTGTGTTTTCCTGTAGTTCTTTAAGGAATTTTTGTGTTTCCTCTTGAAGGGCTTCTAGGTGTTTACCTATATTCTCTTGTATTTCTTTGAGGGTGCTATTTATGGTCTCTCTGGGCTGTTATCCTGAGCAGACCTTGGGCACAAGCTCCATAGCCAGTCCCACAACATCCAGAAGAAACTCCACTCCCAGGTGCTCTAACAAGCCCAGGATCACAGGATCCCAGAATCACAGGATCCCAGAAACAGCTTGACTCTGAGGAGTTCTGACACAAACAGGATCACAGGAAGGACAGGCTCCAGTCAGATTTAGCAAGGGCAGGTAGCACTAGAGATAACCAGATGGTGGGGGAGAGGAGGAAGCATAAGGAAATAAACACAAACCATGGTCACTTGGCATCATCAGAACCCAATTTTCCCACCATAGCAAGTCCTAGACACACCATCACACCAGAAAAGCAAGATTCAGATATAAAATCACTTGACATGATGATGATACAGGACTTTAAGAAAGACATAAATAGCACCCTCAAAGTGGCTTACAGTTTAAATGGTTAAGTTCATCATAGTGGAGAAGGCATAACTTTCAGATCCAGGATTTCACACGTTGTAGGCACATGTTTTACTCTGGAGTTCTACCATCAGCCCTTGATTCCCCAACCACTTCCTTCCTGTCTTAATAGCAACAAATCCAGATCACTCTACGCCACTGAGAAAGGCTGCTGGTCATTTGTAATGTTGCTTGGTTCCTTATGTTAATGCATATTGGGTTTTGACACTTAAAGTTAATAGAGACAGATTCTGGAGAGAAACTCAACCTGAGTGTATTTTACATATCATTAAGGATTTTAAGGGAGGCACCTGAATACTCAAATGTCATCACTGGTAAGATTGATGTTTTATTTTAATCACAGTGATAATGGGAGTATTTATATTTTCTATAAAATATTTAAAAATCTGGTGAGATGTCTGATAGGGTCTTTGCGACCTGTTGGCTTTATGAGGAACAGGAAGACTGTCAGCCGTAGGGAATTGAAAGGCAGCAAGAAAAATGGAGAATGACTTGAAAGGCCTAGGGAAGTGTCTCCAGTGACTATGGGAGCATCTAGTTCTGCTGCCCTGTTATACTGTAAAGGTGATAGACCATACGTTCCCTGCTGTACAAAAGCAAAACACTTCCTGCTTCCATTTGACTCAAATTGCCAGTCTTCCCACATGCCTCCCCTCCCCTCTGCTCAGCATGCTCTAAGAAAACCATCACTCTACTCTTATCTACTACGTACATAGGGGGATTGTAGCTGTGGTTAATATAGCAAGTGCTTCAGAAAGCTTGATTTGGAATGTGCCATAAAGAAATGATAAATAGTGGGTGGTGAGATGGATCAGCAGTTAAAAGCCCTTGTTCCTTTTGCAGAGGACCTAGGTTAGAGACCCAGAACCTACAAGGCAGCTCCCCATCATCTATAACTCCTGTTACATGGGATCTTACATCATCTTCTGTCCTCTGTGGGCACCAGACATGCATGTACATACATGAAGAAATGATAACCATTTGAGGAGTCAGATCATTTGTAATTTGATTTGAGCACTATGTAAGATTTCCATGTATCAAAAATATATATTTAAAAAACCCTCTCTGATAGATACAAGTTTTGTCTGTATCTGTTAGGCAAAAGTAATTGTAAAAATGGGATAAAGTAACAATAGTCATGTAAATGCTAAAATAAGTGTCTGGAGCTTCTTAATTTCTTGACTCAACTTTCTCACTTATATGCAGTATTGAAATGCCTCTGGACACCAAGGACATGGAGACAGTTGAAGAAAGTAACCATGAAAGAATATGGCTTTTGTTTTGAAAAAAAAAA